>CM022181.2:5452786-5669801 GCA_011420285.2 Erysimum cheiranthoides
TTCTTCCGGGTGGGAGAGGATTCGGCCTCGAATCAGCATCGTCATTTTCACCAAGATATGGAGATAGAAACTTGCCGTGGAAGACATTAGATGTACGTATGTCGAGGGAAGAAGCACACGGTAAGCATTGGCATTGATACGTTCAAGAACTTCCACCGGACCAATCTTGCGAGATTTAAGCTTGTTATACTCGCGAAGAGGAAGCCTTTCTTTTGTGAAATAAATCCACACCAAATCGCAAGGCCTAAACTCAAGGGCGCGGTGTGTATGATCAGCAGCCGCCTTGTACTTAGTAGTCGTGTCTGTCGAAAACACGTCGGGAAAATCCAATAAGACTTGGTTCAATGGTGCACACACGGCTTGTTCTCGTTGCGGTTTCGAAGCTGATGGTGGAGCGGAGTTGAGGGGCTGAGGAGGAGCTAACTCGTTGTGGGGAATAGGTGGTGTTAGGGATGGCTCTCGAGATGGCAGTAGAACGATGTTATGCGTCTCCCAAATGAATTGATATGTGTTTTTGACGCCGTCATGTATAATCTTGCGATCGTATTCCCATGGTCTTCCCAAAATGAGATGACTAATATCCATTGGAGCGACATCAAAATAAGTGCGATCCTTATAAAAAGGACCAATTGAAAACGGAACCGACGAACGTTGAGAAACACGAACAGCTACTCCGTTTTGAAACCATGTCAGCGAGTACGGAGTTGGGTGTTCCTCGATTGGTAAACCAAGTTTACGCACCGCCAATTCTGCAATCACATTGCGGCAACTACCAGAATCAATGATGAAAGTGCAAATACTACCTTTGATCGTGCACGTAGAGCGAAAGATATTGGTGCGGAGCCAGTGATCCTCACGTTGTTGTGGCGTCAAACACATGTGGTGCGTGACGAGAGCAGTTCCTACATCGCCATTGGTAAAGTGAACAACATCGTGTGGATCCAATCTGTCTTCATCGAAGTCATCAAAATCATTATCACATAGCTTTGAATTGTCCTCTACAAGAAGACCACGCCGCTTTGGATGGGGACATGCTGTTTGACAGTGACCGGTTTCACCACAAGAGTAACAGCGTAAAGCATTTCTAGAAGAACGGCGAAGTGCTTGTTCTTCTTCTTCTTTGGCAATACCACGAGAATCTGTTGATGATGGGTCAGTGTGGTCACGAGCCGTCGGATTTGCCGGAGAACTTGATTGGTCACTGGTTTTGAAACTCGAAGACGACGAAGTCCATGTGGTGGAGCGAGATTGTTGTTCGAAGGACGCGGCGCGACGATGAGCCTCTGCAACTGTTGTGGGATCAAATTGTGCCATTGAATTTTGGAGCTGAGCACGCAAACCTCCTATGAAACGTGACACAAGCTGAACTGGGCTATCATAGATATCGGTCCGAGTTAGAGGCGGTTAAACTCTTCAGCATACTCATCCACGAAACGAGATCCTTGTTTGAGGTTCTGTAGCTTGTTGTATGTTGTACGATCGTAGTTATGAGGAAGAAACGACTCACGAAGCTTCTTTTTTAGCTTTTCCCAAGTTTGAATTGGTGTTTTACCAGCACGATTGCGTGTAGTCTTGGTTTGCTGCCACCAAGATGCAGCATGGCCGCGGAACTTTGTTGCTACTAAAGCAACTCTGCGGTCGTCAGGAACAGATTTGAAGTTAAGAATCTCTTCGACAGAGATAAGCCAATCCAGCAAATCATCACCACGGATGCCTCCATGATATTCGGGAATATCGACTTTAAAACTTTGTTCCCATCGCATGCTTTGATCGAAACGGACATTCACAGGGTCTCTCCCTTGTTGGTGTTGAATTAACTGTCCGTTGTTGTTACCGGCGCGATCCTCCGCAACTTCTTCAATACGCTGGTTGCGAACTACTGCAGCTTCTTCAAGACGTTGTTGGCGGTTATTCACGAGACGAAGAATCGATTGATTCAATTCAGCTATAGAGGCCTGAAGAGAATTTTGAGACGCCATAAAGGAGGCTTGAGGAGAATTTTGAGAAGCCATAAAGGTAGTACGAAATTCTGTCCATTCGTTAGCGGGGATGTCAAGTTCACCCTGAGTGCTTTCTTTTGGAGCTTTAGGCGGCATGATGACAGAGATTCCAAGCTGCCAGGAACGACGAGAATCTGATACCAACTGGTGTAGAGGCGGAAGCAAATAATGAAGGGGGTCTTGTTAAAACAGAGAAGTTTTAACAGAGTATCAAACTCAACGACAAAACAGAGGTTGACGAGACTTTTGACAAGAATCTCGACGACGGGATAGCGAAGTTGATATCGAACAGAGATCGAAATCAACGAGGTGAGAGTCCTCCTCTCAGGGCCTTGAACACAAAGCTCTTATGGGTAACTTGGGTTACCTCTTTTTAGGTTTTTATTGATGCAACGATGATCCCTCTTTACAATGCTACTACGATCTCTATTTATAGAGGCGTAGGAAACTAAAAACAAAACCCTAGACCTAAGAGTTTAAAGGAAAGAATAAGCAAACAACCGACTTAAAACGTAAACTAATAAACCCAACAAAAGCTGTAACTTAATGGGCAAGTAACACCAAAGCAAGGCCCATTAAGGTTCGATGCTACGCTGCATCACAATAGCATCGATGCGTATTCGGCTGCAGCCATCAAAGCAGGCCTTGTAGCTTACCAATCCCTCGCCCAGGGAGCTTCGATGGTCAAGTCATTCTTCCACTAGCTCACACTATAGAGAATGAAGAGGCAAATGTACTTAGAGATTCCCACAATCAAATCGATATAACTACCTTTTACTTGTGAAAAATAAACCTAAACTTATGCCCTTTTTTCTCTCTGGTTTACAGTTTATGGAAGTGATTAAGCTTGAGAGCTTGGGGCATTACCAAGAAGACATGATGATGCATGCTGATGTTTTCCTTCTACAAGTAAGACCTCATTGTTCAAACGTTAGTCATAAGTCATGTGTTCCCGTTTGTAACTAATTATTTTCATGATTCCTTCTAGAAATTATTATGCGTTGTTTTTTTATATTGTTTTTGGTTCTTTTATAATTGAATTTCTTATTATGCATTATGATTTTTTTTTTCGAGTTTGTATTCTTTGTGTTATTTAATTTCCGTGAACTCTTATTATTTTACTATAAATCAGTTAAATATTTTTTATTGATTTGCTTATTTTGATTTATATTTAGGTTTACAGATCATGTGAACTTTGATCCAAAACTATTGATGTTCCTGCTGTGTGAATGAGACTGAATTTACGTGTCGATAGATAAAAGAACCAAGTAAAAAGAAATTGATAAGGTATTCAAAATTTTGTTTTTGTTTTAGTGTGTTTATACGTTTGTTTATTTCAATAGGATTTAGTTTTTGTATTTTCTTTTTGGTTCTAAGAAATCATATTTGCTTTTGCACCAAAAAAAAAAAGTCATATTTGCTAATCATGGGATATATTTTTCTTTCTTTTGTCCATAGTCTGTTTCTCTATGATCCTTTCTCGACCGTCTAGCTAATTCATCGTCACAAGAAGTCTCAACAATCGTGATTACTCTTTTTTTTAATTGCTTGAATTTTTCTTTTTTTGTGGTAAATCATCAATTTCTTTTCTTCCTTATTTTTAAAGTTTTTTTTAGTAAATATTATTGATCACAAAAAACTTTCACTAAAAATTTCTAAAAGCACCCCGCGCGTAGTTTAATAGTGAGGAAGTGTGTTAAGCAATTTATCTCTAACAAATAAAATCTAAATAAATAAATAATATCAAAATTTAAATACTTATCTAAGGGGGGTAAAGTAGGATTTAAAGGGATTTGTAATTTTTTTACAAATCCTATGTTATTCAATCATAAATTTTAAAAATTCTAATAGAATCCAGTGTTATTGAATCAATGATTTTAAAATCCACTTTAAAATCCAGTGTTATTGAAACTAATTTGTTGATTTGGTTTTTAATGATTTTGAAGGATTTGGAAGGATTTAAGAGGATTTCCTTAGTTAAAAATACAGATTTCTAAATCTCATGGTTTTAGGTGGGATTTGAAAGGATTTTACCATAAATCATATCAACTCCCATAAAATCATCAAAATCATATAAAAACTCATAAAATTCAAATAACTCCCAATACTACATTGGATACATCCCCCTAAATATCTATATTTTATTTTGTGTTTAAAAAATTTATTATACATTAATTTTTATCTATATATGTAAACAAATATGATTGTTACAATCGATTTCATATTTATTTCCAAATAAAAAATTTCTTTCGAAAAAACAGTGTATTTCAGAATATTCTCGTGAACTATAAATCACAACTTTCCACCTTTTTCGAGATTTACGAATATGAAGCTTAAGGTTCAAAATATTTAGGTTGAGACGTTGAGATTTATAAGGAAAGTGTCTATTCATCCTTCATTAAAACTATTATAATAATAAATGTATTATTAAAATGAGGAAAGATAATTTAGAAGAAATCTCAACGCAATCAGTGCAAATAATCGAATAACTAATTTGTGTTCCATAATAATTGCTTAATTAATAGTGAGCAAAATTATGGAATATGTTAAAAAATAAAATAAAACTAATTTAGATGGCATAATAATCGTGTAATTAAGAGTGAGAAAGGTTAGGAAATATGTTAAAATTCGAATAAGTACTTGGGATTTCTTAGATTACAATGGGATTTTTGATGGTGTAGATAAATTATTTGCATTGCATGTATTCATTATAAGTACAAATATATTTTACAACAAAACAATATATTATCCTACCAAAAAAAAAACAAAACAAATATATTTTTTTATTCATTAATTTCGAAATCATAATAAAATATACCATTGATCAAAATTTCGCAATCAGAAAATCTAATTTTGAAAGATTATAACAATAGCATTTCAAAACAGAGAAACTAACAACCCTATAGCATTCCCAACAACTTAATTCAACCTAATTCCAAGGATTACAAAGCTCTAACACCCTAAAGTGCAAAAACCCGAAATCCCTAAGCTAAATTTCGAACTCAGTACCTTGGTTTAAACGAATTGGGTGTAGGGGGATCAGTTAGGGCTCGAAAAATAGTGTGATTTAGCACCAAGAATCAATAAAAACAATGGAGAATTGAGAGAGATAGAGAGGATTGAAGTTTCTAGAGAGAGAGAGCAATGGAGGTTGGGGATCGATGGAGGAGAGAGAGGGCTCGATCCTCCATCGATATATTGGCCCAAAAACCGGTTTAAACCGGTTTAAATCGAGTTTACAAACCGATTTAAACCGGAAAACCTATTTTTTTCGAAATACAGGGTCGGGATCGATCGATCCCTGGTGCAGATCGGTCGATCCCGAGGCTTCTGTTCCTCGGTTCGTTCTCAAGGCGAGATCGATCGATCTGTGGTATAGATCGATCGATCCTAAGTGTCTGATCGCCAAAATTCGCATCTTAATGCGTCTAGAACCTATTCCTGAAACACTTAGGAATTCATTGATCCACTGATTAAATATCCTCAAATATAAATAGTCTTAAACTTAAAAATAAAAAAAAACAAAAATCAAAAGCTCAAAACATAATAGTTTAGTACAAAAGCATCGGGTTGCCTCCGGAAGCGCTGTTTTAAGTCTATAGCTTGACTTTCCTTCTGCTAGGCTTGTGAACGAGTCCTTGGAATCTCCACTCGTTCTCCTGAGATGCTCACACTCCGAGTTGCCTCTTCGATGCGAATGGGTCGAAGCGCGTTCTTTCTTGGCATGAGATGATAGAAGATTTCCTTATCGACATTGGTGAAGCACACTCGGCGATTGGGAGTATCAATGATAGCTCGACTGTGTTCAAGAAGCTCTTCCGAAAATGACCTGCTGACGCTTTCCGGGCACATCTACAACTTTGAAGTCCGTGGGGACATCCACATCGCCGATTCGCACCATCTCATCGCGAAGCTCTCCTCTTGGAACCACTACGGACTCGTCGGCCATGTAGAGGTTTGTAGTGGATGGGAAACAATTGGTGATTCCACATCGAGAGGCGATGGCAGTAGGAATCACACTTGTCCGGCTCCCGAATCACAAAGGCAATTGTACACTGAGGTACCATTAATAGCGCATGGAATCACAAAGCAAACCGGGATCTTCCATCTTGGGAAGACATCTCCTCTCCGCGTTTCTCTCTCGGGCTCTATAGAAGTGTGCTTCGATGGCATAGAAGGGCTCTCTACTCTCCAAAAGCACTTGTGTAGACACGGATAGTTGCACCAAGCCTCCTCGAAACTATAATCTTTTGGCACCATCCTCACTCGCATCTCGAACATGTTGAGATCATGGGGGTGAATCTCATCTCCCATTTCCTCTTGGTTCTCGGTCGGATCAAAGCATGGAGGGTTGCAATTGCAATTTCTCTTGGGAACTCGAGCGTTATGCGGAGGGAAAGGCCATTGGCGATTCGCGCGAACACGAGGTGTCCTCTTCATCACTACGAACACATCGGCAAAGTTAGATCCCAAACGATTTGCTTCAAGCACCGGGTAATAGGCCACATCCTTGTCGATCTTAGTGAAAGTCATCTTGGGCTCTTCGAGGTCAAACACGGCTCCAACTGTGGTCAAGAAAGCGCGTCCCAGGATTAGGGGAGTTTCGGATCCTCCACTCATTTCCACTACATGGAAATCGGTGGGCACTATGTGGTTGCCAATGCGCACTTCCACGTCCCCTATGAAGCCTTGAGGGGTTGTTGTGGACGCATTCGCAAACTTCAATGAGCACTTAGAGGTCTCCATCCCTTGGAGATCAAGCCTACGGACGGTTGCCATTGACATGACATTCACGCTTGATCCCGAATCACACAGGGAATTAGTAAAGACTTCTCCATCAATTGAACATGGCACCACAAACTTGCCCGAATCTTCAAGTTTCTCCACTTTGACGAGCATTGGATTTCTAGCCTCCTTCCTCTTTGCTAGGTAAGCGTCAACTTCTGCAGCATCTTTAGTACCATCAATGACATCCTTGCAGATCTTCTTCAAGAACGGGAGATCTCCTAAAGCTTCGGAGAACGTAGCTTCTTTAGTCAACTCACCAATAATCTCCTTGAATCGGTTGTACTTCTTCTCATCGATTTTGGCCTTAGGCATCGATGGGTAAGGACTCTGAGGTTTGTAGAGAAGTACATCAGCCTTAGCAATGAAGTGTGCATCATTCTCCCTTGAAAACGAATCGGAAACGCCTAGAACAGCCGCCCGGATCGATCGATCTGAGGTAGGATCGGTCGATCTGACCTCTCAGGTCAACAGAGTGAAACCAACAAGAGGATCGGTCGATCTGGACAGGAGATCGGTCGATCCTGGCTTCTGAAAACTCGATAAATCTCCAAACATATCGAACTTGAAGCTCGCATTGACTCCAGAATGAGTCATGACAGCATTACAATCTTCTTTTCCTTTGGAGCTGGAGGCCATGGATGAAACCCTTTTGTCTAATGAATCAACCCTTGTCGCCAAAGAAGTGAATTTCCCATTAAGATCGTTATACATCCCGTCAATCTTAGCATTAATCTCGGATGCACTCTTCTTATGGCTCTCGATTAGAGAGTGCATCATCGTCTCCAGTCTATTTTCTTGAGGGGCAGATGGTTTGTTGAAAGCTCCTTGTTGGCGTGGGGAATACACCATGTCTTGGGGGTTTTCCACGTTGTTGCTTCGATAGGAGAGATTGGGATGGTTCCGATAGTTGGGGTTGAAACCACCACGGTAACCTCCCACATAGTTAAGCTCTTCCAAGTCTTCATCTTCTTCTCCACAAACTTGCACCGATTGTTTTTCACGCTCAAGAAGAAGATTCACCTTCTGCGTGAGGTCCTTAAGCGCATCAGTCTCAATTGCTTTCACCTTAACCGACCGGTCATACTTCGGAGCATGGTCACTATTGCTCCGTGCCAAATTCTCGATAAGTGCTGTCGCTTGTGCCACCGTGTTGGTTGAAAAGTCTCCCTTGCTTGCCGTGTCAAGAGCCATTTGGTATTGGGTGTCAATACCGCCATAGAAAGTGGTCATGAGGCTTTCTTGAGTGTAACCGTGATGGGGGCAGTCCTTCACGTATTCTTTGAATCGTTCCCAAGCTTCATTGAAAGTCTCAGTAGCCCTTTGCTTAAAGGCAACAATTTGGTTCCTCATACGTGCTGATCGGGCCTTCGTGTAGAAGTGGTTGAGGAACTTAGCTCGACACTCTTCCGAAGTGGTTATGGAACCGGGCTCCAACATCTTAAGCCATCGCAACGCCTTATCCGCAAGTGAGAATTTGAACAATGTCAGCCTCAGATAGTCGTAGGGTACTCCATTGGCTTTCGTGGTATTGCACAATGCTTCAAAAGCCTCGATGTGGTCCATCGGGTTCTCCGTGGGCAAGCCGTTAAAGCAACGGTTTTGGACGAGGTTGATCAAGCTATACTTGATCTCATAGTCCTGACGAGTGGGGTTTGGAGGACGAAGCGCAGACCTATTCGCATAGAATCGGTCCGGTGTGTCTTGCTCGCCAAGGGTACGAGCATGACGTGCAGCAACAAGAGGATCGACCGGTCCAGGTGGTAGATCGATCGGTCTGGCAACACAAGGATCGTTCGGTCCAAGAATTAGACCGACCGGTCCGGCAGCAGCAGGTTGGACATGTGGAGGATTGTTCCCTCCTTCAGCAGCGGGAAGAACAGGTGGATTAGCTCCTTCTGGTTGCACATCTTGAGGATTCATCTCAGCTGGTTCGGAGTTGGCTTTCCTTCTTCGTTCCAAATGGCCTAGTTCTTCGTTAGAGAGTGCAACTAAATTGGTAACCTTGTGGCTTCTCAATTGCATGCACCTGAAGTCAAAAATAGAAATAAAATAATTAGTATAATGCAGAAAATAAAAATCTTAGACTAAATTCAATTCTAAATCTCTAAAGGTATCTATTGGTCCCCGGCAACAGCGCCAATTTGATCATCACGGATAAACAAATAAAAACCTATCATACACTATACCGGATCAAAAAGGTAATCATAGTAGTACTTTATGGTCGAATCCACAGAGACCAAAGATAAACTTTAAATCAATAGATTAAATTAAGCTAAGACAAAATAAGTAAGAGTTTTTCTAACAACCTAACGATAGAAATAAATAAGCAAACAATAATAACAGAAGTATTAGGCACAGGGAGACCATCCAGGATGTGACAAAACAATTAAATCAATTAACAGGAAATATTAAGATACGTTCTAGAACTCAATTCACAATGGTAAGGTAAATCGATTCTCACGCAAATACCTACTTAGCAATATTTAGAGAACGCTTTACGCTAGGCTTCCCTAATTAAAACTAGCATTAATAACAAGATCGATATGTTCACAAGATATCAAACGAGAGCTTTGCGCTTGCCAAGTTATGAAATCTTGCTCCCCTAGTGTTGATTCCAGCGACTAAACATCACCTAAGATCTTAGAACAAGTTAGCTACTCAAGCCCTAAGCATTAAGACCAACAATAAGAAAAGAACTATAAATTAAATTCCCAAACTAACATCCTAATAATCGATCACATCCCTTCAGAGAAACCCTAGCCTAATAAGGAAACTACTCAAGCATAAAAATAAAAACAAAGATGGAACTAAAAAGAAACATCTTTAAAATAAAACTAAGAGTGTATTGAGATGTGAATCTCTTACAAACTCTAAAAGGGAAAGAATGAATTGTGTGTTGATACAAGAGGCGAGCCTCTCTTTATATAGTAAAGGGAGAGAGGCCGCAAAAGGAAAACAAGAGAGAAAATGGAAAAAACGAAAAATGGAAAATCTTGGAGAAGAGGCAAGCGGGGATCGATCGATCCTCGGTGTGGATCGGTCGATCCCACCGTCTTTTCGTCTTGGGCCAACGCCTTTGATTGGATCGAACGGTCCATGGGCCTGGTTGGTTGGTTCTGCCGCCTCTTCAACCGTGGGTCGCAATTCTTCATGGATCGATCGATCCTTGGTGTGGATCGGTCGATCCTTCTTTATTTCTTCACGATTGGTCGACTTCTTCATACTTAGCCCATTTGCACTCTTATTTGATCCAAAATCCTTTCTTTTCCAATATTCTCTCTTTAGACCTGTAAATCACTAAGTAAAGCAAATAGTCCTAATATCTATCTAATATAGGTTAGTTGACTCAAAATACAATCCTAAAACATAGACTAAAAACGATAAAAATAAGACTCATCAAGAGCGAGCTGAGACCATACTTCGCCATCCATAGGATGGTGAGTATGATTTTATATCCTCCATAGGATTCGAATTTCGATAATACCGACCTTTAAAAACCCTCGCAAATAATGAATCGGGCACCTCCATCAATCTCCACAGCTGCTTTGCCAATAGGGCCGTGTTGAAATCATTGACATTACGAAAACCGAGACCTCCCATCTGTTTGCTGCAACATAATTTCTCCCATGCTTTCCAATGCATGCCTTTTGATTCGCCTCCTGAGTGCCACCAGAAATCAGCCACCGTGCTAGTAAGCTTGGAGGTGACTGATTTCGGTAGTCGGAAGCAAGACATGACATATGTGGGGAGTGCCGCAGCTACCGATTTTATCATAATCTCTTTCCCTCCTTTGGATAGGAATTTGGCCGACCAACTATTAATTCTACTTTGTAGCCTCTCGCGTACAAAAGAGAATAGCTGTGTCTTGGGGCCCCCAATACTTTCCGGTAGACCTAAGTAAGAACCCATTCCTCCCAGCTTTGTTATTCCTAGAACCCCATGAATCGCCATTTTTGTTGAATCCTCAACTTTGTGACCAAACTGTACCAAGGATTTCGCCAAATTTATTTGCTGTCCCGAAACCTCCTCATATTGTTTAAGGATACCCATAATGACACCGCATTGGTCCGTATTTGCTTTGCAAAAGAATAAACTATCATCCGAAAATAACAAATGAGAGATTGGTGGACACTTGTTTGCCACTTTAATTCCACTGATCAACTTTTCCCGCTCTGCCTTTCGAATATTGGCTATGAGTACTTCAGTGCAGAGGATGAATAGGTAGGGTGACAGGGGGTCACCCTGACGGAGCCCCCGCTCTGGTGCTATTGAACCCCTCGGTTGGCCATTTAATAATACTTGATACTGCACGGACGAGACACAACGCATAATCCAGGAAATCCATTTATAACAAAATCCCATTTTCCTTAATAACTTTTCGATGAAGACCCATTCTACCCTGTCATACGCTTTGCTCATATCCGTCTTAATGGCCAAAAACTTTGACTTGCAAAACGGGTTAGTGCGTAGGCCATGGAACATCTCTTGAGCAATTAAAATATTATCCGATATCAACCGCCCCTGTACAAAAGCGGACTGAGTTTCCGAAATTACCGATGGTAAAACCGTTTTCAATCTCTGACATATAACCTTTGAGATTAATTTATAGCCAACATTACACAGACTAATAGGTCTTAGTTCTGTCATTCGCGTGGCTTTTCCACTTTCGGTATAAGACAGATGTTTGTCAAATTTAACTGAGGATCAAGGTCTCCATTGTCCAAAAAGGAGTTAACCAAAGTTAATAAATCCTTTTTTTATAACATTCCATGCCTTCTGGTAGAACAAAGCTGTCATTCCATCCGGCCCAGGTGCTTTGTCCGGGTGCATCATAAACAAAGCCGCTTTAACCTCCTGTTCCGATGTTGGGGCCGTCAGATAGGCATTTACCTCCCCCGTTATCACCGATTTGATTTCTGCCAGGGCCTCTTCAAAACCATGCGGCTCAGAAGTGGAAAACAGTTCTTCAAAATAAGATACCGCTATATTTTGGATGTCCTTTTCCTCCATAGACCATTTGTTCTGTTTATCATAAAGACCTGTAATCCGATTACGAGCCCTTCGTTGTTTAGTTTGTGCGTGGAAGAATTAGGAATTCTTATCTCCACATCTCATCCATTGATTCCTACTTTTTGTATGCCAGTAACTTTCCTCATCGAGATAAGCCGCGCGTAACCGAGCGGTTAGATCTGCTATAACCTCCGCACTTGTTGAGTCATCCGCCTGGGCCTTGTCTAATTCCGCTTTTAGTTTCTCTATTGTGTCACGCCCGTAAGGCTGATACGACGCGCGCCACTTTGAGATTTCCCGACGACACGAAATGATTTTATCCATAAAATTCGTGGTACCTCTATCAGAAGTCAACTCCCATCCCTGAGCGATTGCTTCTGAGAGGCCCTCCTTCCCAATCCAGCGCTTGTCAAACATGAAAGCCTTTCGGCCGCGAAGAGACTTTTCCGTTGTGGAAATGATAAGCGGCTTATGATCCGAAGCGATCATAGGGAGATACTCCACCACAGTGTCCGGAAACAATGCATGCCAATCCTCATTACCCATAGCCCTATCCAATCGACAACGGATGGATTTTTTGTTTTTCCATCCCCGCCAAGATAAGTAATTCCCAAGATATGGAAAACTTAAAAAACCACAATTTTGAATCATAAGATTAAAATTCACAAAAGCTGAGGCTTGTCTCAAAGTTCCTCCCTTTTTTTCGTGATTTCTGGTTAGTTCATTGAAATCACCCACTATGAACCAAGATGTGTTCCTGCTAAGACTTATCCTTGTTAATCGCTCCCATACTTGTTCCCTTTTTTTTTGGAACAGGGTCCCCATACACAAAGGTTAAATGAATAGTTTTACCTTTATGAACCGTTTCTATGTCTATTATCCTGTTTGATTGAAACAAAATTGTTACCGGGTTGGAATTATTATTATAAAATAATGCCAACCCGCCCCTAAAACCAATTGGGTCAACCGTAGTCAAATTTGAGTAACCAAAGTGACCAACAAATTGTTCCAAGAAAGGTCGTAATTGTTTTTTTCAGAAAGAAACAAAAAATCTGGGCGATGCTTCCCCCATAAGTCGCGGAGATACCCTATTGTTGCCTTATTACCAAGACCTCGACAATTCCAACTTAAAATCTTCATAAAAAAACCTTTGAAAGAAGTGGTTGCTGGCCACCCAAATCCATCTTCTCCAACCTTAGCATAGGCAGGCTAAAACAGATGTTTAAATAGTTCCGACCCTGATGGGGTGTGCGATTACCTATATCCCTTATCCCACAGCAACCTTTCCCAAACACAATAGAACTTAGGGAAAGCAGACTAAAAGTCCAAAAGAAGGAGTTTTCCGAAAACACAAGCCAAGCAATTTTGTTTATGTCCCTTGGAAAGCTTCCTCCTTTACACACCATTTCCTTGGTCCCTATTACGGACCGTGGCATTCTAAAAATAAGGCCATTAACTAATGGGCCATGGTAATTTTTTCCCCATACACCCATATATCTTCCCGAAATTTCCAGGCCCACCACCTTATTTATGTTAGTCGCCATCATGAACCCAATGAAGAAGTAGTAGCCTAAAGCCAAATTGGAGGCACTACTACCCTGGAAGCCTATTAATGGGCTTTTGGCCCAAGTAGATAAGTCGCCAATATTCCCATTCTCCACCTAATTATAGTCATGTACCCAGAAATATTGCACACACAAAATGTAGCCGCGTACAAGTGGGCTTTGGTAATTTTTTCCCCAAACATCCGAAGGGCTTCCGTAAGTCTCTGGTCCCGCAAACCCGTTTGCTTTGAAAACGATATCCCCCAAAGGCCCAAATAAGGAATAATGGCCCAATATCAAAACGCTGGCAGTACCACTCCGAGCCCCTATTAATAGCCTTTTGATTCGGTTAATTAGAACCCCTATTGTCTCCTTTTCCACCTGCTCTTCCACCTGCTCAGAATCGTGTAACCGGAAAGAATACAACCCCAACGAATAGAAAAAACCTTTATTAAAATTGAGAGCCTTAATAGCATTACACCTAAGGAAGTATAACTTGGCTACAAACAGAAAACCAAATTGCAAATGGAATTGAATCCAAAACAGAAGGGAACAATGAAAAAGACAATAACATAAAAGCCATGGCTTGTAAAGTCTCCTCAGAACCTGTAGAAAATCCATACATGCCATATTCCTGAAGCAAAAAAACATCCAGCCTTGTATCATCATAAACTAATCCGATGGTTGTGGAGGCTGGGAGCCTCCTGGTCCACCTTTGTCCGGTCCATGGTTCGGTGGGAACTTGTCATCTCCTGGATTCGATCCGTTTTTTGGTGCTAGCCTTTTGCGAGGCGAAACCAAAGCCTGAACTAGCCTCTTTCTCGTAGCAACACCAGGAAGAACAATCCCTCTACCCGGTTTCTTCTTAGCCAGAGGGCCCTCTTTCCCTTTGCCTTTGTCATTAACCTTAGAAGCTTCAGCTTCCTGCTCCGCGTTGATTACCATGGTGTCGTCTTCCTCAACAGACCTCATATCCTCCTCAAAACGCTCTGAATCAGCAGCCCCAAAATCCGACCCCACTTGTTCCATAGAAGGCAACTCTGCTAAAACTGATGCATTGTCATCTTTAAGCTCCAACGCCATGTCCCCATCAGCCATGACAGCCTCTACAGATTGAGGCCTTCCCAACTCAGCAGCTGTATTAGCTCATGTCAAGCCCAAGTTTTGCTCTCCCATCTCTAGAATAGACTGGGTAGATACCTGGACCGTAGGAGCCTCCAAATCAGCTTGCACCTCTTGGTTTTCCGTAACAGTTTCCTCCTTTTTCTCCATATGTTGCTCAGAGAAACCGCCAGTCTCATCTTCAAAGAGAAGAGATTTACGGACAATTTTCTTAGGCTTAATAGCCTCAGCTTGCACCACTTGTATCTTAGTTGAATCCACCACCTTCACCTTTGTTGCCTCTTTAGCCTTAGCTTTCGCTTTCTTCTGCTCATTAATCCTATGATCATTAAACTGAGCATAGTTCGAAAAACGCTTATACCGGGAGCACCCTTCACCTTGAGCAAACCGAGGCTGCTTCCCATTTCCAAACCCAATGGCCTTCGAATTACTTGGCTCAATCCTTTCCTCGTCCCGGTCTTTCCCTGTAGCAATTCCTTTCTCTTTCCCCTCACTACCATGCTTTGGTTGCCTTTCTTGAGTCACAGCTCCTCTTCCCTAATAATTGCTAACTATATTCCGTAAATAACATTTCCTCTTTCCATATTCAAAATATAATATTTCTTTATATATTCTCAACTAATTTCCTTAGATTTAGCTTAACTAATTGCGTTTGATATTTTGATATTGTACTTCTTCTGATTCAAGATCAACAATGGGAGCGGCCAATCGACGAAGAAGTTTGACACCCTTACACGCGGAATTGGAGGCTTTGATGTGGGCGATGCGATGTATGATTGGTGCTGGAAATCAACATGTCGCGTTTTTGACAGACTGCTCGGACCTGGTGAAGATGATGTCTTTCCCAACAGAATGGCCGACATTTGCAGACTATCTAAAAGATATCGCCGCCGATAGGGAAGAATTTTCATCCTTCTCTTTATCTTTTGTTAAACGAAGCGAGAATGTCCAAGCGGATAAGTTGGCACGAAATGTTCGTGTCCTACCGCATAGTGTTACTTTTGTAAACCACATCCCGCCAAGTTGGCTTTCTTAAGCTAATTAATATATTCAGTTGACAAAAAAAAAAAAAAACTAAATCAATATAGTTTAATAATGAAGAATGCCTAAAATTTCAATTATTTTTAAAACTAAAATGGTAATAACTATAAATATTTTAAAAAAATTTTGGAATCTTATGATTTGAAAAATGAATATTCGTATATTTTGTATGATTGTTGTTTATACGAATAAATTGTTGTAATTATCTTTAAAATGTATATCTAAAAACATATATATATATATATACGAATATATATATATATATATAAAGCTCTAATTTGTATTGAATTTTTTTTTTGTATAGTTTTAAAATAGCATATTGTTTAGATAAATTTTCAACTTCTCTATTATTCTAATATTTGTGGTTTTGACAAAATAGTAAAATAAGAATATAACCCATTGTAGAGTAAACGGAGTTTATTAATTTGCACATAAAAAAAAATTGCATATGTGAAATATTAACAACATCTTTATTTTGATTTCCAAAAATAATATGTTTTACTTTATATGTAGTAACATAAGTTCTCGTGTATTGATATAAGACATCTTGATAATGTACTAATCATACTATTTGAATTAAGGCGATCTCTCGGTCTCCTCTTCACCACTTAAATTTCTCTCTTGGTTGACTCTATCGCCTCGAGCCTCCTCGCAAAATACTACTTCGTCCATGGTGGCTTGAGTCGTTGGGTCTCAACGTGTGTTCAATCCGCCGGCTTCCCTCTCCTTCTCACTCTAATTTACTTCCCTCACTACGTCTTCAAAACCACCATTCGCCGTCCTTTCACACGCCGCCATCTCATCTTCTCCGTGTTGATTGGGTTTGTTCTCGGTTTAAACAACTTCCTTCTCATGGGGAAGATCATACCTCCCAGTGTCCACGTCATTGATTCCCCTCTAGTCACTACTCGTCTTCACCCTCTTCACCCTCATACCTTGCAATCTGAACTCAGGTAAAGAGTTTTTTACAGAGGACCTGCATGCCAATGGCGATCATAAGGTTGTAATTATAAACACCAAACATCTAAAAAGTTTAAAAATTATCGTACTTCAACAGTTTAGCTTCCGAATTTAAGTCAATATACCATAGAAATTTCTATTTATTGGAGCAGGAAACAATACCTCCATTGGTGTAAGCCTTTTCTTTTCATTGATCTTGTCGTACTTCTGCTTTTTGGAACCAGTACTTCAAGCCACCATTGACCTTGGCAAGGAAAGCTGAAAAAAAAATTAAATGATCAGGGACAACTATCATACGATCTGGTCGTTTGGTATATCTGGTTTCTTTGTGAAACCTACACTCACTTCTTAGAGTAGGAAAGATATGGATTCTGTGGCATTGTTAGAACATCAGGCCTCTCTGCTTGGTTATATGTTAGACACCGTCGAATCAAATCCTGCAGAAATTGCAACAGTGAGAACATGGAAATAGAGTTTCATGACCATTTAGTACTACTTTACTTAAATAATGTTTAAGATAGGCACAGCTTATTTACCTTCGCTTCATTTGATATGGCAGGCCTTGTTACCGGGAACTAGACCTTCTTGGCACAGCTTATTGTGTCTTCTCTTGGTATCCTTTCTTGGCTTTGGTCATGTCCAAAAATAACGATTAACAATCAAGTAAATTGGAATTTAAGCAATATACAATCAAGTTTATGGGTTCCTAATTTTCTATCATCATAGAGAGCCTATCATTAGAAAACGCTTCACAAAAAAAACTAAAACGATTTAAAAACGGATCTAGAAATCCATAAACCAAGGCTAATTTTTTAATCGACTGAAATTTTTGTAGATACCTTATTCTACTTGTCATCATAATCTTCAATTTGAAATTAATCTCTCCTTTTATTTCTAGCATCACCATCTTCTCCATCAATCCCTGCATCCAATAACAAACATCAATAAACGTTAGTGAATCACAAACACTTCAATATTAAAAACTTTTATGATACATATCATCGTCCAATTTCTAATTATTTGTATGGCAAAAAACAAACTGAAAGCAAAAAAGAGAGAAATGAAAAGAAATGGAGAGAGATTACATACCATCGTGAAAGTGTGTGTGATACTATAATATCTTATTTTATTATATAAAGTTGGGTTTTCGAAGTTACTAACTCACGAGATCGTGACACATGTCATATTATCGATTTGAGATTTTGACACGTGTCAAAAAAATATTTTGTTTTTTAAAGTTTTAAAAATAGAAGAAGATAATTATGAAAAAAAATTAAAACGTAAATAAATTTAAAAGTGTAAAAAGATAATCTTGAGAAAATTCTAACTTAAATAATTTTTAAAAAATGAAAAGATAATTTTAAGAAAAGTTTAAAGAAACAAGTAGATAATTATAATAAACGTATAATTTTAATAATTTTTAAAATATAAATAGATGATTAGAAGAAAATTATAAGTTTAAAAAAAAAATTAATATAAAAAGATAATCATAAGAAAATTATACGTATATTTTTCATAGTTAGATTACTAATTCTAAAAAAAAAAATTACATAATTAAAAAAATAATACTATTCCTAGAAGAAAAACGAATTGTAAATACTCATATTTTTCTTACCAAACAAAATAATTTTATTAAAAACACCATTGTTGATTCAACTTTGTTCTATTGATAAATATTTGTATTTATTATGATTATAGGTTTTGGGTGTGTAGAGCCATTCATATTGATCGATGCATGAAGATTTGGGTAATATTTTAACTAATTCGTTTAAATATGTTATCATATGATAACATAAGTTTTAATCAAAACTTAATTTTTTTGGTATTGGTATATATGTTTCAAGTATTGATGTCAAATTATATTGTTAATGTTCAGTAGGTATATATCATATGATTAATTTCATCAAAAGAACAGGTGAACTTAGTTTTTAACGTATAATATTTTTGTTTTTAGTTTGATGAATTTTATTTAGTGTACTAATGGTTTTTGGATATGATGATCTAAAGATGCTTTATATGATTATCGTGTGAACATGTAAGTTTTAATTTAAATGTAACATTTTTTGTATGGTTCTACATGTTTTGATAAGATACAAATTATTTGGTCAATGTTCAGCAGGTTGATGTGTAATAATTGATTTCACCGGATAAATATGTAAATTTTTGAAATATGATTAATTTGATCGGATGAAGAAGAAAAAACGTATAAGAGCTCATCAAACTTTTTTCAATTTTTTAGTTCTACAAATCTCAATTTCTCATATTTATTTATATTTCTACAGATCTATAAATTGTAAAGAGGGTTAACAAAATTAAACTGATTAAATATAATATATGTATTATAATACGTAATTAAATTTAATTATAGTATGTAAACAATAAAATCTATTAAATTTGAAAAAAAAAGTATTAATTAACATGTGTATCAGAAATGTTTAAATAATTAATATACTGAATATTTAAATTAGTTAATTCATAATTTTTTTATGGAACTTCAAATTTTGTTTTTTAGCTTTTACTTTTATTTTCACACGGGTTATTAAATTTTTAATTTTAAACCCGCGTATATGCGGGTCCTAATCTAGTTTATACTATATAAAAGTTGAGGCTAAATGCTTCTAAGGCCGTCCACGTAGGATTTTAGACGGCCAATCGCATAGCGCCTTATCACCGTTTCTTTAAATTTAATTAATTTACATTTTCTTAAATCTTTGATGTTAAATCGTAAAATGGAAAAAATCATTTATGTTAAATAGTAAAAAGGAAAAAAATTGTTTCTACAAAAAAAAAGGAAAATATATTAAATCGTAAAAAGGAAAAATTCTTTAAAAAAAGTTATTGTTAGTCTAAAAAAAAATAGTTTTAGTTTCTTAATAAATAAAAAGGAAAATTTGCAATATGTTAAATAGTAAGAAATTTTTATTTTTTAAAAAGTTAGTATTTAGTCTGAGAAATTTTGTTAATCTTCTGATCTTCCAAAAAAAAGAGTATTAACAAAAAAAGTATATTCTATTAATCATAGTCATAGATCTTTTCAATATAAAGAATAACTGGAGGCATAGCATTCGATCATAATTTTTTTAGTAAACATAAAAAGGATATAATATCAACGTCTTGAATTTGGTGTTCGAAGGTCTTAAAATTTATTTGTGTATTTGTTTGGGTAGAATGTTCCATCTTCGATTCTTCAGCGGTTCTTGTGGGAACATAGGGAAGAATGGGCAGACAATAGCATCGATGCGTATTCGGCTGCAGCCATCAAAGTAGGCCTTGTAGCTTACCAATCCCTCGCCCAGGGAGCTTCGATGGTCAAGTCATTCTTCCACTAGCTCACACTATAGAGAATGAAGAGGCAAGTGTACTTAGAGATTCCCACAATCAAATCGATATAACTACCTTTTACTTGTGAAAAATAAACCTAAACTTATGCCCTTTTTTCTCTCTGGTTTACAGTTTATGGAAGTGATTAAGCTTCAGAGCTTGGGGCATTACCAAGAAGACATGATGATGCATGCTGATGTTTTCCTTCTACAAGTAAGACCTCATTGTTCAAACGTTAGTCATAAGTCATGTGTTTCCATTTGTAACTAATTATTTTCATGATTCCTTCTAGAAATTATTATGCGTTGTGATTTTTTATATTGTTTTTGGTTCTTTTATAATTGAATTTCTTATTATGCATTATGATTTTTTTTTCGAGTTTGTATTCTTTGTGTTATTTAATTTCCGTGAGCTCTTATTATTTTACTATAAATCAGTATAAATATTTGTTTTATTGATTTGCTTATTTTGATTTATATTTAGGTTTACAGATCATGTGAACTTTGATCCAAAACTATTGATGTTCCTGCTGTGAATGAGACTGAATTTACGTGTCGATAGATATAATTTAAAGATTTAAGATTGTATGAACGAGTAGATAAAAGAACCAAGTAAAAAGAAATTGATAAGGTATTCAAAATTTTGTTTTTGTTTTAGTGTGTTTATACGTTTGTTTATTTCAATAGGATTTAGTTTTTGTATTTTCTTTTTGGTTCTAAGAAATCATATTTGCTTTTGCACCAAAAAAAAAAAAGTCATATTTGCTAATCATGGGATATATTTTTCTTTCTTTTGTCCATAGTCTGTTTCTCTATGATCCTTTCTCGACCGTCTAGCTAATTCATCGTCACAAGAAGTCTCAACAATCGTGATTACTCTTTATTTTTTAATTGCTTGAATTTTTCTTTTTTTGTGGTAAAATCATCAATTTCTTTTCTTCCTTATTTTTAAAGTTTTTTTTAGTAAATATTATTGATCACAAAAAACTTTCACTAAAAATTTCTAAAAGCACCCCGCGCGTAGCGCGTGATTAAAACCTAGTTTATATAGTGAGGAAGTGTGTTAAGCAATTTATCTCTAACAAATAAAATCTAAATAAAATAAATAATATCAAAATTTAAATACTTATCTAAGGGGGTGTATTCAAAGTAGGATTTAAAGGGATTTGTAATTTTTTTACAAATCCTATGTTATTCAATCATAAATTTTAAAAATTCTAATGAAATCCAGTGTTATTGAATCAATGATTTTAAAATCCACTTTAAAATCCAGTGTTATTGAAACTAATTTGTTGATTTGGTTTTTAATGATTTTGAAGGATTTGGAAGGATTTAAGAGGATTTCCTTAGTTAAAAATACAGATTTCCAAATCTCATGGTTTTAGGTGGGATTTGAAAGGATTTTACCATAAATCATATCAACTCCCATAAAATCATCAAAATCATATAAAAACTCATAAAAATTCAAATAACTCCCAATACTACATTGGATACATCCCCTAAATATCTATATTTTATTTTGTGTTTAAACGAATTTATTATACATTAATTTTTATCTATATATGTAAACACAAATATGATTGTTACAATCGATTTCATATTTATTTCCAAATAAAAAATTTCTTTCGAAAAAAAAGTGTATTTCAGAATATTCTCGTGAACTATAAAATCACAACTTTCCACCTTTTTCGAGATTTACGAATATGAAGCTTAAGGTTCAAAATATTTAGGTTGAGACGTTGAGATTTATAAGGAAAGTGTCTATTCATCCTTCATTAAAACTATTATAATAATAAATGTATTATATAAAATGAGGAAAGATAATTTAGAAGAAATCTCAACGCAATCAGTGCGAATAATCGAATAACTAATTTGTGTTCCATAATAATTGCTTAATTAATAGTGAGCAAAATTATGGAATATGTTAAAAAATAAAATAACTAATTTAGATGGCATAATAATCGTGTAATTAAGAGTGAGAAAGGTTAGGAAATATGTTAAAATTCGAATAATTACTTGGGATTTCTTAGATTACAATGGTATTTTTTGATGGTGTAGATAAATTATTTTCATTGCATGTATTTCATTTATAAGTACAAAATATATTTTACAACAAAACAAATATATTATCCTACCAAAAAAAAAAAACAAAACAAATATATTTTTTTTATTCATTAAATTTCGAAATCATAATAAAATATACCATTGATCAAAATTTCGCAATCAAAAAATCTAATTTTGAAAGATTATAACAATGTCCAAATATTTGTTTAATTATCTTTTAGCAAGATTAGGAAATATTTTAGAGATTCGGATAACTATTTTTTTTTGTCAACATTTGGGCCACAACTGCCCGACCCATTAGCCTAATTTCTACAATTAAATTGTAGAATCGGGGACTCGATCCCTGGTGTGATGGTGTCTGTCTTCTATGGACTTATTATTTGCCACTAGACCAAGATCACTTCACAGAGATTCGGATAACTAATAATTATGAATTCAAAAAATTGAATTGTTAGGATTGAGATAAATGTGGAAATAGAGTTAATATGTGAATATGTTTTCCATAATACAAGATTTGATTCGATTTCCATAACTATATTTACGATAAGGTATTAAAGAATAATAGTAAAGAATATACGATTAACTAATTAGATTATTTTTTCCAAAATAGATTTAATTACAAACCCAAAATGAATAAATTAGCAGCCCATTAATAATAAGGCTAGCCCATTAATAATTAGGGTTTCTACGCATTGAAACTAATGAACGGCGGCGGCGACCGACGGGATTGACGGTGGCCATATATGGCGACGACGGCGACTACAGATGACGGTGATGGCGACCAAGAAGAAGATGGACCTAGATAGATATCAAATAACAATCTGAAGAAGGAAAACTAACCTCATCTCTCTCTTCGTGATGAAATCCAAATCCAATTGTGTGTAAGTTTCTTCCTATTGCACAAGACCCAAACTACAGATCTAAAAATAAAAAGAACTAATGGACAAAAAAACTGAATCAATCAATTAATATTAGTTTAAGCACATGTCAGATGAGTACATCGCGATCCTCCTTCTTGGCTATACAATCGGGATGGAGCTTTTCTCCTTGCGATTCAATTACAAAAGAAAGGAAGAAAATCAACTCAAGAACTCAGAACTCAGAACAGACGCTCAACAATCAAATGATCCGATAACAAATCTCGCAGGTCATATGACCCGCGTGTGTATCCGTTTAATGGCGACTTCAAATGACCAATATACCCTTTTGGAGTTTTTTTTTGTTACAACTAACCCAATGGCATATGTTCGTAAATATTTAGATAATTTTGCCCAATTTTCAAAATATACCTCCCGATTAATAATATAGATTAGATTACTGATCACCACATGTAAGTCTATGTGATATAATTCATGGATCTAATTAAATATGGAATACCCCAGTTCACACATGATGTCAGATTTCAGAGTCCAAAACTATATGTCTGATGTATCATTACATTTGCATTGTAATCACATTGTTATCATTACATACCCCATGTATCATTATAAGGTTTTTATATGGTTTTTACATGGTTTTTACATAGTTTTTATATGCTAATTATTGTAAGGTTTTATATGTTTTTACATGGTTTTTATATGATAATTATTGTAAGGTTTTATATGGGTTTTACATGGTTTTTCTATGGTAATTATTGTAAGGTTTTATATGGTTTTTACATGGTTTTTATATGGTAATTATTGTAAGGTTTTATATGGTTTTTACATGGTTTTTATATGGTAATGATTGTAAGGTTTTATAATGTTATTACATGGTTGTTATATGATAATTATATGGTTTTTATATGGCTTTTACATTGTTTTTACATGGTTTTTACATGGTTTTTATATGGTTTTTATATGGTTTTTACATGGTAATTATTGTAAGGTTTATATGGTTTTACATGGTTTTTACATGGTTTTTATATGGTAATTATTGTAAGGTTTTATATGGTTTTTATATGGTTTTTACATGGTTTTTATATGGTAATTATTGTAAGGTTTTATATGGTTTTACATGGTTTTTACATGGTTTTTATATGGTAATCATTGTTAGGTTTTATATGGTTTTACATGGTTTTTACATGGTTTTTATATGGTTTTTATATGGTAATTATTGTAAAGTTTTATATGGTTTTACATGGTTTTTATATGGTAATTATTGTAAGGTTTTATATAGTTTTACATGGTTTTTACATGGTCTCTAAATTCTGCAAAACTCCATTTCTGATTTTTAGGGCTTTACTCTTCACCTGCAACATTGGTTATCTAATTTTTCCTTCAGAAAGTGACAATTTCTCTTTAATTATAATTTGTTCTGTATTTGTTCTATACAGAGATTGAGAAGTCTTTTTTAAAGACAATTTCTCTTTAATTATAATTTGTCTACGTTGGAGATTTACATATACCAATCAAATATATCAAACGTGAATATATAAGTATATGAAACCAACACCTCTTTGAATATCACCATGTAAACTGAAAAGTAGAATCGAGTCAAGAGTGTGTTCACGTTTGCTTGTGATTGGCCATCAAGTTTACTTCTTGGGGACTCCAAGCCTTAGCCTGAAGTCTTCTTCCATAAGGGGAAGACCTTCACGGAGCTTGACCTTTGGTTCCCATCCCAACACTTCTTTAGCCTTTGTGATGTCTGGCTTCCTCTGTCTTGGATCATCCGGTGTGTTCTCGACCATCTTTATCTCAATGCTTGGGTTTATCAGCTGAAACCAAACCAAGATATCATAACCAGAAAACACAGTAAATCGAAAAGCATATACTCATAACTATCAAGAAACCAGACTCTCACTTCCTTCACTGTCTCAGCCAGTTCCACCATCGTAAACTCCCTTGTGAAATCCAAGATTCAGATACAAAGCATAGACTGGTTGGTTTGTGTTTAGTCTAAAGAGGAAATGTTACACGTCTAACATGGGTTAGCGATGTTGATGGGGCCAGTGACATCTCCTTCCATGAGGCGCATAAGTCCATCGACCATGTCAGATACATAACAGAAACTGCGAGTCTGTGTCCCCAGTTTCTGAACTGTCAATGCCTCACCCCTACATATTTATGGCAACAACAAGAACAAGAGATGAATAATCAATCAGGCCATAGCTCGGAAAAAAAAAAATTGTTTAATGGATTGAGCAAAGGGGTCTCACCGTAGTGCTTGAGCAATTAAGTTGCTTACAACACGGCCTTGATAACGATAAACTGGAACAATCCCAAAGAGATGACCATCAAATTCCTAGTCATTTCCTGGTGAACATAATTCGCCAAAATTTCTTCCACTCCTTCATTTATGTGATAGAGTAAATGGATTTTTGGTAAGAAAGAAGCGCTTCTGTAACCTCGAGAAGACGATAGACGCGATAAATTGGCTGCCTTGGCGAGATCAGATTGCCGAATTGACGAAGAAATCGAACGATCGGTGACGAGATTGGTTGAATCCGGTTTGAGTTTATGGGCTAGGGCAAAGGGGATCGAAGAGAGGTCTCGTCCCAGTTCGTTTCGCACGACGGCGGAGGCGGACGCGGAGGAGATGTGACTCATCGAGAGAGGTAAAGTCTTTAAGAGTGAGAGATTGTGGGATTGGCGGTGGAGATCGAGGATAGTGCGGCGGAGAGAGAGACAATGTGGAGCAAGAGAGACTGCAAAAAGAGAGACGGCAAAGAGAGAGACAGGTTCGTCGGAGATGGACACGACTGAAATCGGTGCCGGAGAGTGACGTCGGAGGAGTCTCCATCAGAATCGGAGGAGAAACTGTAGGGTTTTGTTCTAGTTTCGTCTTTCTGACACAAAATGAGAGGCATTTTTACAAAGTGACAAAGTGACATGGCATTTTTGCATAAGGGCATGGCTGAAAAGGTATTTTTGCAAATCTCCCATATAAAATTTCAATTTATTTTAATCAAATAATATTTTTAAACTGTTACGGTTATAATTTTACGGTTTTAACCGTACGGTTAACCGACGGTTTTTATACAGTTACGGTTAATTAACGGTTACGGTTAATAATTTTTGTAACCATAAATAATATTTTTTTACGGTTAACGGTTACGGTTTTTAACTGTTTTATATGGTTACGGTCTGGTTACGGTTTACATCCGGTCCGGTTACGGTCTGAAATACGGTTACGGTTTAGTTTTGGTCATGCCTAACTCCCGAGGGTAAATACGTCATATCAAATATTTTAACGTTAACCAAATCATAAACAGACCAGAAGATTGTAAATTTATTATACACACAAAAATCTTGTTGTTGCTTGATTAACTAATTACCTTTGTTATGTTACAACTGTCAAATTAATTTTCAGTTCCATGCTGCTTGTATTTCTCTCTTAGACCATGCGCAGTGGAGTAATTGTTTCATGGGTGTTAGTATTAAAATATACAAAAATATGAGAACAGTGACTTTGGAGATGGAAGTCGAGTGTTAACTAACACTCGGGTGTAAGGGACAGGTATCTTTGTTTTGTTGGTTCCGATTTTTGGATATAGAAAAATTGTTTTTTTTTTGGGTGAAAAGAAACGTTTCGTCTCTGTCTCTCTCGCGACCCGCCTCTTGATACCAAAATCAATACTCCGATTTCACTCCGATTTCAAGCCGTTTTTCGACCAAACAACCCCGAAATCGATCTCTGCTAGCCGATTTAACCCTTCTCTGCTTTGAATTTGGAAGAATCCGTTCCAAAATAGACCAAATTTTAGGGCAAGAGCAATCTCTGGGATTGATTTGGGAAGCTTTGAATCTGTTCTTCAAGCTATCGCTGGCGATCCTCTCACCAACAAATTGAAGACCAGAGTTTCGGTCCCTTCTGTCTCCGGTAAACGTCAGAGAAAGCTCCTTCGCAAATGGCGCTGAGTATGTTATTCCTTCTTTTATTAGAAGTTGGTATATTCATTGGTTCTGAATCTTATCTTTCTCTCAACCTTATGTTGGTATTAGCAAAACAGCATTAAGGCACAATAAGGCTTGTTTGTATTCTTTATGCTCTTGAGACTTTTGATATATTGTGTCTTGCTTAAGTTAAAAAAAGCTCTTTCTCTTCTTGTTATGCTTGGTATTTGTTATGGAATTATTGGTCTTTGAGTTGATGAAATTGATATAAACACAGAGTATTGTTGAAATGATCTTTGTGTCGGCTTGTAAATGTTAAAGCTCACAACACTTTTCTTAAGTTTTTTTACAATTAGATGTGTTTGTTGAGTTTTAAAACCAAGAAAAGCTGGATTTTTGTGCCTGCAGCTATATGTTGTGCTGTTACTAGCTTCATTTTTCTTGGTTTTGGATTGAACAATATGATTCATGGTGTTAATGACGTCAATGAGATCTCCTGGTTTGCTTACTTTGTTGAAGGGATCAATTGGATGTCACTTGCGGTTTCGATGCTTATTAATGGCTCCAAGTTGATTAAGATTCTTGAATCTGTTTGATGGGTGTCTTTTGCTTTGTTGGATTTAGCAGCAACGAGTATGATACTTTTGCAGGGAAAAGGTATTCGGATCTTCGATTTCATAACCTTGCCGATGAGTCTTGTTCTTCTCCTTTGTCCCAAGGTATGCATTTTGCTGGACTTGGATGTGATGATTTCCTTTTTGCTCTCTGCCTTGACCATAGTGATGAAGAAACTTTTCAGAAACTACAAAAAGTGGTGCAATTATTTGGGTCGGAATTGACTCTGTTGGTCGTCCTGATAGGTTTCTAACTCAATGAAACTTCAGTATTTACAGATATCCACAGCTTCTTCGAGTTCTTATACTTCCTGTTTTCTTTTGCCAGCCTCATAAGCATGTTTGAGAGTTCTCAATTCAAAGAGAACTTAACCATTAGTTTCAGCAACTTGTAGCAGATGGTGTTTTTGAGACATCTTCATCTTCTTCATCTGGATCAAAACTTGAAGACAACAAGACACTTGCAAAACTTGCTCTATCCGATCCCAACAAATCCCATTTGTTGGAAAGCTATTACATGCTCAAGGTTTTCAACATATACTCTTCTTAAAACAAAGTTTCTATGTTGTTGGCTTTTGTTCAGGAACAGAGAAAACAAAACATCTTTTGTTCTGTGGTTGTTGAAACCTTAAAATATTGTCTGAACTATTGTTGATATGTGGTTGTTGAAACCTGAAAATCTGTATTACTTTAATCTCAAGTTCTTTTGTTGGTTGTAAGCATCATTGAAAACATCTTTTGTTGTTGTAAGCATCATTGGAAACATCTTTTGTTGTTGAATTGAACAATGTTTTGGTGAATTGAATAAAATGTTTGGTGAATTGAATTAAGTTTATATGAATTGAATTAAGTTTTGTTGAATTGAATTAAGCTTCGACGATATCAATTTGACAATCATTATCACTCCAAAAAATGTTATTGGTTGAAGTTCACGGATTCACTTCGAATATATGGACTAAATTTGGACATCATCCAAATGATGATTAAAGTTTTTAAACTTTGTATTAATTAAATAAAATGTTTGTGTGTTTTAAGTAATAAATATGTTTGTTTGTTTTTATGTTTAAAATTTAAATGTTATTTATAATTTTTAAAAAATGTTTTATTAATTACTAAATTATATCATTAAACTATTACTAAGAAACAAGTTCTACCAATAATCAACTCCTAACACTATGTTTCTAAACTTCAACTCTTACATTCATTATTTTATTAATAAAATCCCAATAACACACACCCACCCAAGTTTACCATTGTGGATGCTCTTACCTTATTGTTTCGTCTGCTTAGATGCAAGTCATGGATCATACACACACGTTCTTTTAGATCGATCGCTTTGTAATTTTGTGTTAATCCTTAAACTTTACACTCTGTTACATTGAGCACCAGAGATTGTAGTTGTACTGTCTTATATTTAGTGGTGTATATGTTTATTTTAAGCTTCGAAATGTGCTACATGCGATGCTTTTATTGTAAGCTTATTTAATTTGAGGATCTCACGTTAGATCTTTTATGAATACTAGTTTTGGACCCACGCGTTTCTATATAGTTTTGAAAAAATTATATGCAATATAAAATATACTGAAATATTCATTTTATATGGACCCGATTTTCTAGCAAGCTCTAAGGACTCACGAGAGTAAGTCATTCACATTTAAGAATGTCCGCAACAATTTGAGTATAACCTGAAGAGAAGAGCCTTTGCCATCAAAAAAGATCACGACATCTTCAGGGTATTGTCATTGTCTTAAAGGACTTTGAGGAGCTTTCTGGTCTGCGTATGAATACAAAACATCTCTTTTTCATGCGGGCTTGAATCCAGCGGAATCTGACTCCCTTCATCAATTTGGGTTTCAACATGGTACCTTTCTTGTACGTTATCTAGGACTTCCTCTACTCCACACAAAGCTGAAAAGGTGTGATTACTCTCCCTTGATTGATAAGATCTCTGCTCGGTTCAATTCTTGGAGTGTCAAATACCTTTCATTCTCTGGTAGGCTTCAGCTTATCTCAGCAGTATCTACAGCCTTGTGAACTTTTGGTTCTATGCTTTTGCTCTTCCTAAAGGCTGCCTGAAAGACATTGAAAAACTCTGCAATCGGTTTCTTTGGTCTGGTGATATTTCCAAATCTGCAGGAGTGAAAGTTTCTTGGACTACAGTATGCTTGCCAAAGGCTGAAGGGGGCTTGGGATTGCGGAACTTCCATACTTGGAACAAGGTTCTCAATCTTCGACTCATCTGGCTTCTATTCGCTAGTAGTGGTTCCCTTTGGGTTGCTTAAAACTAAAAAACACTACTTCAAGCAACTCCCATTCTTGTTGGTTGAACCTCATAACAATACTAGTTGGATTTGGCGCTTCTTGTTGTCTCTAAGGCCTATGACAAAGGCTCTTCTAGGGTGCTCTATAAGAGATGGCCAAAGTGCTAGTTTTTGGTACGATGACTGGTCTCCTCTTGGTACACTGTTGGATATCTTTGGTAGTAACGGACCAATGATTCTTGGTATTCCTCTCCATGCTGTTGTATCTGATGCTACCACTCATAACGGTTGGTGATTACCGTCTGCTAGGTCAAGGAACCTCAACACCATTGCCCTTAGGAACTACATGCTCACTGTGCAACCTCCTACCTCAAATAGAGGCCCAGATTGTTTTACTTGGGGACTCCCAAACTCAAGGAAGAACACTTTCTCCTCTAAGCTAACTTGGAACTATTTCAGACCTTCTGAGCATAGGAAGTTATGGTCTCATGCGGTCTAGTTTAAATGTTCTGTCCCTAGGCATTCTTTCACTTTTTGGATTGCCAATCTTGACAGATTCCCGGTCAGAAGCAGACTCCTTCAATGGGGTATGAATGTCTCTCCCCTCTGTTTACTTTGTAACTAGTCTCTTGAAACTCGTGATCACTTGCTTCTGCAGTGTTCTTTCTCTGAGAGAGTATGGTCAATGGTTCTTCACTTGTTCGGTCTCCATGTTGGTCTTTTTGCTGATTGGACCTCCTTAATTTCATGGTTGCTGTCCAAATCACCAAGGTTCTCCACTACTTTGAAACGTATTGCTGCCCAAGCCACCATCTATCTACTCTGGCGTGAAATAAATAATCACCTCCACAACTCTGTTTCCACTACTCCTGTGTCTACCTTCAAGACAATCGATAGAAGTGTTCGGGATACTCTCCTTGCTCGCCGCTATCGGAAAGGCTGTAGTCGTCTTCTAACTCAATGGTTTACTCACTCTTAGTTTCCCATCTGAGTTGTAACTAGTTTCTTTATGGCTTTTTAATTTTTTTTTGGCCTATTGAAGCACTCTGCCCCTAAAGCTCCTGTAAACAAGTTTCCTTTTCGTAATAATATTTAACTAGGATCTAACCCGCGGCCGCCGCGGGCCGATAATTTTTTTTGTTTTTTTTTGTAAATGGTTACAGTTTGTATAACGGAAGTTTAGCAATGGTTACTGTTTGTATAACGGAAGTTTAGCAATTGTTGTATTTGAATACGATTGAATTAAAATAGTACCTGAGTCTGATACTTAGGTTCTTTTTAGGATATAAATTGCGGCCACCAGGTGTGTGGTTTCTCGTGAATTCCTCGGTTGGGGAAAATGTTTTATAAATTTCATTTGTTAATTGAATAGAAATAAGAGTGTTGTATGAGTAAGTATAATAATTTTTGAAGTTGTTTTGTTCTTGACATAGTTAATAAATAATTAACTTAATTTTTTTTTTAGGTTAGTTTGAGATTAGCAAAATAATTTTTATAAGAATGTTGTTATGTGTAATTATAAGTAAATGGCTGGGCTAATAAATTGGCCGAGTTATTTCATTTAAGAATTATTAATACTTGGGCTACATATTGGGCCTTTTTTTAAAAGACAAATCTTAATTTTCTAATATTTTGGGGTTATCTCTTTGTCTCTTTGAAAATATTAACTAATAGATCTAACCCACGGCCTTGACAAAAAAAAAAAAGATCTAACCCGCGGACGCCGCGGGACGATTTTTTTTCCGATTCTTTTGTATGTATTTTTTGTAATTAGTTAATGTTTAAAAAATGGGTTTAGATTGGTGGATGATATTAAACGTTCATGATTAGACGTAAATTGAAACTCGAGAAACTATTAACTTAGGATTTAACCCGCGGGCCGCAGCGGGTACATATTTTTGTACATTTTTAGGAAGGGTATTAATAATTAATTTTTTTTATAGGTTAATAAGGTAAAAATTAGTGTAGTCAATGAAATTTAACTAAGCTTGTATTGTCGGTGAGTTTGCTACAACACGGGCTGATGTTTTTTTATATTGTCGATTAATAACGCTGAGGATAAGACGACATATGATTGGGTTCCGGGGAGCTATTGAAACTCATTTTTTCTTTTTCCAGTTATAAAATAATAAAGTAATGAGGTAAAGTTTTTGACATGTCTAATATTCTAAATTTGGTAGTGTTGACAAAATAATAAATTGAAGATTTAACCCGTGTTGTAGCACCGTTTTAATGAAATTTTAAATTTATATAATATTGATTCTAACCCGTCCTGCTATATAACCCGTCTCGTTATGTAATACATCCAGCTATATAACCCGTCCCGCTATATAACCCGTTCCATAATATATAATACTTTTTATTTGAATTTATTTGAGAAGATATAATATTTGAAGAAAATGTATTAAATTTTTATTTACTAATAAAGTTCCTTTGATTTGTTATGTCTTTAAATATCATCATATTTTTCTATGAATTAATATGAATTTAAATGTTCGGACCAAAAATTTAAATGAAAGAAGTGTATTTTTTTAATAAACGTATATAAAGTAAACTTTAAATAAGAAATTCAGTTTATATATAAATAATAACCTTTTAATACAATGACTTGATTTTTTTTTTCAAAGTAACAAAATATTTTAATTAACAACCATGTTTTAACTATGTAATTCTTGCATAAACAAATTGGTAGGTGTATTTAGGGTTTTAAAACCCAAAAAAATAAAAATTGATAAGGCTAGACTATGGGCCTGGCCTCTTATCAAACCCAATTTGTAAAAAAAATAGCTGTTTATTATTATTATTTTTTTGGTAAGATGAAAGACACTGAGTACCGAGTACTGAGTATTGTCTTCGTCGATTGGGGAGAGAGAAGCTAATTTTTTTTTTTTAGATTCTGAGTTTGTGCATGAAATTCAATATCGAGAGTATGAGGAATCATCACAATCTGGGTCGATTCATTCTTGGTTGATTGCTTTATTCTGATTTCAAGGAATATGTAATCTAACTCTTTGAAAACTCGATTTCTCTTTTCAATTGCTTTGTGTATTAACGTGAATTGAAAATTTGGGGTTTAACTTTCTAATTTGGTTGTCTGATTATGCCTCACCTGTTATTAACCTTCTTCTTTTGCGAATTCATAACTTACAATTGTAGTTAATAATATGAAGATTATTAGGTCAATGTTGTTATCGCAAATTCTATATGTCGGGTATGGTTAATTCGAATTATTTTTATGATTAAACAAGAATTGGTTATAGAATTTTTAAGTATTCTTCATTGAGGAAGAAGAAGCGAAGATATTGTGACCAAAACAAAAGAAGAATCGAAGATAAGTGAATTTTGTTGTTTAGAGTTGAACTTCCTTGTTTTTTCTTTGAATACAATGAGTTCATATGAATGGACCTTTCGTTATATCATCCTGCTGATTTTGAAATGTTATTTTACTTTTACAGGAAAAGACATGAGGAAGATCAAATTCGAAATTGCATTATGGAGCGATCCTACAGAAAACTGAATATAATGGTACAGAACCAATTGTTTGCGAAGCAGCTACTTTTGTTTTTTGACCATTAATATTTGATAAACCCCTTCGCCACTTAGATGCATTTGAACTATCAAAAACCTTTGAAAGTCAAGATTTGCTAACCATTGTATTCTGCAACAACTGATGAATAGTAAGAGTAATACAATTTAGGTTATTAGTATAGTTAGAGTATACATTTAAAGTTTAAAAAAATCAGGGATTTGATAAAGATTTACTGAGATTATACTAAATGATATGATTCTTTTCCATATAACAACAATATAGTTTTCTCACGATTTAATTATAATATATAAGATAGGCTTGGTAATATAAGATAAAATCTTGGTAATTAGTTTGATTGTGTATTCAAAATATTTTGCTCTTATGTTCAAAATGTTTTGCTTTACTAATATATCAGAAAAGTAAAAATTCTTTATTGCTTGACTCAGTTTGATATATTATTAGGATCCTAAAAAGAACTCTGTATTTTTCGATATATGAAAGTGAGTTTAGTACATAGTTTAAGTAATATTAACTAATTTGTTTACTCTTACATAATTGTTAACGATTTTTACTCTTAGACAATATATTTTCATCGTTAGTAATGTTTGCTTTCATTGTTTAATCATTACTATGTTTCCATCACAGGTTAAACAAATCAAGGATTCTCAAGCTATATGCTACACTTGATGTATAAAATGTAAGTGTCTTCCTTCTATGCATTAATATTTTTTAGTTTAGGAATTAATAAAAGCAAGATAAAAAGTTCTAACGCCCATTAATAGATTGGAGATAAATGTCTTGAGAGTAAATAAAACTTAAATAACCATAGTCTAAACCATAAGAAACGAAATAAGAAAAGACGGAAATTATCTTTAGAATTAAGAGTACATAATCTTCTAAGCCATGTTTTGAGATGCTGTTACATTGGTCCCCAAGGATTTTCATACTCATCATCACTTTCTGAAACATCCTTCTTGTAGAAAACCCATACAAATCTCCCACTAAAATTGATAACAATAAACGAAAATATTGTTAAAATATAATTAGATGCTAACACTTTGTATATTAAAAAATGCATAACAATCAATTTACATGTAATCCTCATCTTTGAGTTCTGGCACATCAGGATCAAATAGAATCCTGGAGCATCCTTCATTATTGATGAAACTTGGTTCATCTGAAAATTTAGTGTTGTATTATGATTAAAGACTAATATTATTTGAAAACAAATAACCATAATATAGAGATGTATAACAACTTTAAAGCAAACCTTATAATCCAGTTATGGTCCAGAAGCGCAAAACACAAAAGACGCATGATCCTTTGACTTTGATACTGTTCTTTCACATGTTATTAATAGAAAATGTAAGTGTTCTGATCATATAACAATTAGAATAGAATAGTTTATAGATTCACTGAAAGAACAGTAATAGTTATAACCATGCATTACAATATTCATCGTTATCTTGTTGAAGCATTAGTATTGTTAATCTATAAATCTCAAATTTCATTAACTTGTTATTTAAAATCATAGTTCATAACTTATTTGAATGCAAAAATTCAACAATATCATAAAGTAAGTCCAAAATAAACGAAATAAAACACATCTCTTGTGAAAGAACACTTAAAACAAACTGATACACTAATGGTCTCCATCATCATCTGAACTTTGCTGATTGTTAAATGCAAGCCTGTATAAGAAATTGTAGATGTTATTAGTCGGTAAAATACTGTATAGGGTTTATAGACAGAACAAAGATGAACCTCATTTTAATACTCTGGAAACGGAGGATCAAAGTAAATGTGAGAGATAGGAGGACCACTAAAAACCTCCAGACGTTGACCTATGAAGAACAGTAGAATAAAAGATTAAATACATATACTTTTATACTAACTGAATGGCATAAACAATTTTAAACTTACCTCTTGAACGATACTTAACACGCCAAAATCGCAAAACTGCCACAACAGGTTCACTTCCACAATGCCTCCAGTTGCCGATCAAATGATAGTAGAAAGTTAGTAAACGTAAATATATTGGATTTGACATAAATGATATATAAAGTTACACTTACATTCTGATCGGCAAGAACCAATTCAATTGTCTCCCCAGTTGAAGATAAATACTGCTTCCAAGTATGTATGATCTTCACCTGTATTTTCCAGGAAGTTTTGAAGCCCTTGATGTCAGTAAGGCTTGTGAAAGATTGAAGCAATAAAGCCATTGTTTACAGAGGATAATATTGAAGGTAATTGTTCTGTTTTGATACTTTTAGTGGTGAACGATTGTGGTTATATTTATAGGGGGTTTGTGTGTGTGAAGCTTTTTAGGTTAAATTGTCGAGATTAGTATTAGGAAATTAGAATATGGAATATTCTAATTTGAAAACGATTTAGTAGTTATGATTTGATTATTTAGGACCAATGAAAAGGAAAGAATTTAAGTTTAGTATCAAGTAACGTATCTTTTGGTTTGATTGGTTAGTTAATAGAGTCTAAGATTACGAAATTGAATAAGATTATGAATATTTCGTTAGGATTATAAGGTGATTTAGGCGCAAAATCTATTTTAAGGTGATTTATGACATGAACCGAAATCTTTGACCCGATGTATAATAGGGTTAACCCATTGGATCAGTATCCAATATTAGCAATTTCGGGTCAATTTCAATTTTGCACCGACCCGTTTTTGATTAATGTCATAAACTACCGTTAATACCCTTAATGAGGCTTAAGTATTAGTGTTTACGTTAATGGCAAATGAGTAAAATCATATGGGATGCAAAATTTTGTACTTCTATTTTAATAGTATAGGGATATTTATCAAAAAAAAAAATTTGAGTATAACTAACATTCTCACACGACAAATAAATTCAACTCAAATAGCTTGGTGTTGGTGGTAGAACATCAAGGAGATACTAAAAACTTTCTCGGAAAAATTGCAAAGAATGAAAAATAACTAATAGGTGAAGGCTTACTGGCACAAGCAATATTCTTGTACTTAAAAAAAAAAAAAAAGGATTCTTGTACTTTAAGGAATTCAAATTTTCTAACATATAGACTCTTTGAAAATTAAGGCCTTAAATGTTTCCTAGATTTTGAAGTGATTTTGGTTTTTGATTCTCAAAAACTCATTTTTTCAGCAATCAAGATTTTAATATTTTGGTTTCCCTACCATTTAGGAAAACTGTTTTGCTAACATTCTCCATTCAAGATTTTAGATTTTAAGTTCTCCTATAATTTAGGGAATCTAGTTTTTAGATTTTTCTACGTTATTTTACTCAAAAACCAAAAACTTTTTTTTTTTAGATTTTGAAAACAAAAATCTAATAACAAAATCTAAAACATCTCTTAAAAATACCCAATGTTCATCTAATTTCTCTTCTCAAACTCTACACAAACCACTAATTCAATTATAAGATCATATCTAGACTTGTCTTTGTTTACATTCTCTTCTCATCTCAAATGAAAAAAGAAAAAGAACCTAATCAATTCTAACTTCAACAACCATAGATCATCAAGTAATAGAAGTAAAAACATCATAGAACATTGTAACAATATTGTTACGAATCCAATCGTCTACACTGACCCAACAATTAATGCGTTGATTTCATCTCCATTTTCCATATCAGCCTACATAAGCAAATATAAAAAAATTAGATCACATAATAGACCAAGAATCCTCATCTTGTCTTTAGAGTTCAGACCAAGAAATATGACAACAACAACAACATTGAGATCAAATTAGCTCATCTGGTGTGTGTTCAGGACGACCATTGCAAAGGAAGACTGTTTTGTTGAAATCAAGATTTTTAAGCTCACAGTAAAACTTCATCAGTTTATGCAACAGCCTGTTTCTTTTCATCTGGAAGTACTCCACATCATCATCCTAAAATTTTTATTAGTTTTAGTTTCACATTATCAAGAAAAATTATGGTAATCTTGAAAAAATAACAAAAAGAGAGCACTTTCTAAATTCTCTTACTTGATACTGAAATTTTATATGGAGTACGATCTTTTCTTCTTCTTGATCTGTTACTCCTCTTCTGTCATCGCCGTCGTCGTTGAAGTTACCGTCGTCGGTAATATCCTATCTTGTCGACGACATAGTTTCACTATCTCCAAATCTCCTCTACCTTGTCATCTCCCAAAAAAAAAAATTAATGCTACGTTTTATAAATTCTTCGTCATTAGAATTATGTTAGTTGACAAAAAAATAGAATTATGTTACTATTAGATAACAGTTAGAATCATTTCCATTTGATAAGATTTTGTAAATGGACGGCTGAGATTAATAAGTAAAGATCTAACGGTAGTGATAGATAAGATTTTTCATCTTCTTCCTCAGTTTCGGGATCAACGTTGATATCCCTGTAAGGCTGTTTGCATCCATGACAATTGCCCCAACCACTTGTGATACAATCAAAGTAAGAATCTCTACATATCTTAAACCCACACTCACATCTCCCATTTACAACTTTCTCACAACCTCCAACCTTAAAATCATGAGAAAAAAATCAAAGATTTTAAATGGAAGAGAGTATAGATCTTAAACTGAAATCAGAAGAAGAAGGGAAGAGAGACAGGAGAGAGAGAAAGAGATATACAGAGAGAGAGAGATAGGAGAGAGAGAGAAAGAGATATACAGAGAGAAAGAGAGGATAGAGATGTAACTTCTCTCTCGTTGCCGACAACTACTATTTGCCCATAGTCATTTTAGTACATTCTTTTCAAATAGTAAGGTTAGTTACTACAAATACTCTAAAATTAATATCTTTTTAAGTTTTTAACACAGTCATGAAATATGACTTAAACTAAAATCTTGATCAAAACTAAAAAAAATGGAGTTTTTATAACCCTAAAGGAACTAATATATATAAGTGCACAATGCAAACAAGTACAATAAAGAAGATATTTAACTCACCTTTAGTCGAAGTAAAATTAACCCATAAGATAAATTGTCAATCGCAAAAGAGAGTAAGTCCTGATTCGGCAGTTACATAAAAATCTGCCGAGCTACGAGTTAATATAACACAGAAGGGTAAAATACGGAAAAAGCTACAAATTGCGATTAGACAACATTTCTTTTTGTTTTTTGGGTAATATCCTCTGGTTGCAGATCGGCAGATCATCTTCCCAGTGCTTGGGTTTTTATAGGGAGTTTTTGCCTTAAAAAATCTTTCTGTCACTTCTGCGAATTACTCTTTTGTCCTCCGAGTCTTGAAGGGTCTGTTTTATGATAAGAGGCCCATTCAATTAGCGGATCTCTGTTTTAGGCTTTCTAATATACGAGGGGCAAGACTCATGTCCAAAAATAAACCCCCATTAGTCTAGCGCGAGAAAGTTTGCATCATTTAATACATAAAGTAAGAGAAGATAAATAAGTATCGTTTTTAGAGAAATATCATTGAAAAAAAAAGTGTAATAAATATCATTTTTAGATAATCAGATTTTTAGATTCAATAGTTAGTCAGATGGTGATATAGACAAGACATATATAAATGAGTATTTGTTATAGTAATTTATTCCCAATCTAATGTTATTGTTCAAATGTGTATTTGTTCTTTTAAAAAATTGTTGCTAAAATTAAATCATCAAAGTTAATATTAGGATTTTTTTTTGAATTTATTTTGTAACTTTTTGTCTTTAATTTAGTAGTGACAAAATTAGTTCATTTGTGTAATGATTCATATGTTAAGAAAAATATTAAACACACAATACATAAATATATATGTTTTAGCGAACGATAATTGGAAACATTAAAATTTTATAATATTTAAATAAAAAATACAAAATATAACGCATAATTTTTTCTTTCAAATAAAAGAAAAAGTCGCGAAGTGATCTTGGTCTAGTGGCAAGTCCACAGAAGACAGACACCATCACACCAGGGATCGAGTCCCCGACCCTACAATTTGTAGGAAATAGGCTAATGGGCCGGCCAATTGTGGCCCAAATGTTGACAAAAAAAAAAAAAAAAGTCAACAGACTCATGTTTTAAACTAATTTGCGAATTTTTCAATGTAAAAAGTTCTATATATATATAAAAAATAATTTTAAAATATTATTTTTAAAACTATAAATCAAAAACTATTTAATGCATTTTTATGCTCTATGACTCTATCTAACTCTTCTTTCTCATTTTGTTTTTAATTTACTATGTACTTTTAGATTTAATTCTATATTGGACTATATTTTCCATAATATAAATTTATTTAGCTAAAATTATATATGTTGTCAAAAGTGAAGCTAAAATTATAAATACCTAAAAATTTTAATAGTTTGAATAGTATCAAATGTATCTCTTACTATTATTTGTGAAGCATTGAAAAGTATTTACCCAATCTTTATGTGTTATATTACAATATTTGCCACTACAATTTAAGCAGTTGATAAGCAAAATAAAAGGACATTTAAGTAAATTACATTTTTATGCTCCATTGAGAGACACGCGGATCCTATATCCGACCCATTGCCTACCGAAATTTGTGATCACATTATCCAACCCAGATTTTTAAAAATATCGTATTCCCTAATATTTCTCTCCAACTAACATTTATTCACACATAATAGTAACAACCTGCAAAACACAAATAATATTTCAAACAATTAAAGATGCAAACAAATTCACCTATTATCTGAGCATAGTAACAAACCATGATAATATCAAACCGCAACTATAACAAGATAACAATGATTCACAAACGATGTTAACAACCATTTTTTACTGTCTACCACTAAATGCGAACAAAAACTTTATCAGAATCTTAAAAATGCAAGACATACTTATCCTCTAAGAGTATATACAGTAGTATATCCCAAATTTTACGAGGATACATTATTATCACCACTGACAATAATCAATTTCACTAAAAAAAACTCAAGTTATTCAACAACTTTTTTGAAGTTCCACAAAATCTTCCCTATATTATCTTCCATTAAGATTTTACTTATCCTGAAAGAGCATATTCTGTTTGGGATTCCTAAACTTCCTAGCCTTATTTCTACTTCACTCACCACACTATAAATACTTCACCATACCACAGTCACAAAGCATCCAATCTTCTCACTCTACATTTGTTCTACCAAATCAAAATCTCTCTTAATCAAGCAAAAATGGCTGGAGCACAAGCATTAACATACCTTTAAGAGGTTAAACCATACAAGAGTTCCTGGCGTGTGCAAGTTAAAGTCTTACACACTTGGAAATAATATACAGCCCAATCTGGGGAAACCTACAAAATGGTGTTAGCTGATCAAGAGGTAATGCATTTATTACTTCATATATATCTTATTATCAGTGTATTAGATTCTAAATATGTTTATTTTCTTTTCAAAACCAAGGAACCAAAATGCACGCTTCCATCAAGAAGAGTCTGGTGGCAAAGTACGAAAGACACTTACCTTTGGGTGCATGGCGAGTCATTGAAAACTTCTCTTTGGCTCAAGTGAGAGGACAATACCGTATGACGAACCATCTGTTCAAAATGAGATTCGTCAACAACACATTTGTCACACAATCAAAGAATGTCTCAGATGATGTTTACTTGGCATTGGTTGATTTCCCAACCATAATTGTCGGAGAACTAAATCCATTCATCCTGATTGGTTAGTATAATCATGGTTACAACACTAAATAATTTTAATACATTCTCTTTTGTGTTTGTTGTTTCTGAAATATATGTTTCTATTTTGCATTAGATGTCCTAGGACAGATTGTGAATGTTGGTTCTATTGAGAATGTTGAAGCACAAAACAAACCAGCAAAGAAGCTGGAGTTTCAACTTAGGAACCAAGAGTAAGTTATTAAAATTATGTATTTTTGACTGTTTGCAGTTTTATTCTATTATTGATATTACCAATTATATGCATTTTACAGTGATGTGCGCCCTCCATGTACCTTATGGGGAAAATTTGCAGAGTAGGTTTTTAAAGCTTGCCAATATGCGAATGGTGATAATGTGATTTGTCTAATCAGATTTGCAAAAGTGTCTACTTTTAGAGGTATAAAAAAGTGAGAGTTTTCTACTTTATTGCATACTTATGAATTGTTTGTGTCTATTAATGTGAACATTTTTGCAGGGGCAAATCAAATAACTAATGCTTTCGATGCATCTGTTGTGGAGATTAATCCTGTCTATCCTCAAGTTAAAAGCTTTAGGCAAAGGTGAAGTATATGTAGAATGTATACGCTTACATTGTATAGTTACTTATGTTTTCTGTTTATTAATTCTATGTATTCATATTTGGTAGTTTGCCAAATGATGGTCTTGCACTGACCATTGCCATTACTAAGGCAAAACTGGAAATGGTTGTCAAAAATGATGCTTACTTTTCCCAATACCCAAAAAAAACTGTTGCTTGGTTAGAAGAATTAACTGAGGTTTGTACTTTTCTATTGAATGCTTTAAGTGGACCCCATACATTTCCCACTATATTTACTCACTATTGTGTTTTTTCTTTTTTTGCAGGTTCAGAAATGTAAGATTATCTGTACAATTTGTGCCATTGATGCCGACATGGGTTGGTTCTATGTCGGGTGTAAGAAATACAGTAAAAAGGTGGAGTTGAGCATAAGGAAGGATACTGGTTTTCTGTCTAAACAAAAGAAACCTACCTACTGGTGCCCTAAATGTACCTTGAATATATCTCAAGTGGTGCCAAGGTATCAAAACATCCAGTATTTCGTGCTCTCTTAATTCATGTTAATGCTCTTAGTAATCTAATTTATTATTAACTCTACACAGGTTCAAGTTGCATGTGCATGTGATGGATCACACTGCATAAACAAAATGTTTGTTTTTTTGATACATCTGTAGTAGAGATTGTAGGTCAAACCGCCATGGATCTCCTTCAAGGAGATTATGACGATTATGTTAGTAACAACCTAAGTTTGGAAATATTTTAAATAATTTACTGTTTACAAAAACTTTGCCATATTCCATTTATGAAATATGTAATACACAATACACCAAATTTTATACAGTTATGATTCACTTTTATATCCACAAAACAAATTATAAAAACTCTCTAAACAAATACCCTATACTAACATAACATCTTTCTACTTGAATCATCTTAAGCACTATCAACTAATCTATTTGATATCCAATAACAATAAGATATGTGAATTAAAAATTACCCCGCGGTGTGTAAGGAAGAAGTGTATATAGAGGATATAAATGTAATTATAGGATAATAAACCCTAAGGCAAATGCCTATATATATTGTAATTACTTCTTCTAATCAAGATAGAATCATTCATAACATTATATGGTATCAGAGCAGTGATATCCTAAAAGACCTAAAAAAAAAAAAAAAAAAAAAAAAAAAAAAAAAAAAAAAAAAATTTTTTTAGCCGCCACTCTCTTCTTTCTCAATCTCTTCTTCCTTCTCTTGTTTCTCTTCTCAACCGGCCATGTCTTCCACATCCAATTCTGAGATCCTTACTACTGATGATGGCAAGAAGCTTATCAATGTAAGCATGACGAATGTGACGAAGCTTACGGCTACAAACTTTATCATGTGGAAGCGTCAAGTCTTTGCTTTGTTCAAAGGCTATGACTTAACAGGTTTTCTCGATGGATCCACTCCAGCACCAACAACGGTTGTCACCACTGCCTCCGAGACCTCTCCTAATCCAGCGTACAAACACTGGATGCGTCAAGACCAACTGATCTACTCTGGTCTTCTTGGTGCAATCACCATGTCTGTTCAACCTCTCCTCTCCAAAACGACAACATCTGCTGAGATCTGGCGTACTCTCCATGACACATATGCCAAACCGAGTCGTGGACACATCAAACAGCTTCGAGAACAGATCAAACAATGGAAGAAAGGTGACAAATCCATTGAGGATTATTTTCAGGGACTCACTACTCGTTTTGATCACTTGGCTCTCCTGGAGAATCCTATGCTTCATGAAGATCAAATTGATGCAATTCTGGCTGGTCTACCTGAAGACTACAAGCAAGTTCATGATCAGATTGAGGGGCGTGAGACTCCTCCATCATTGACAGAGATCCATGAGAAGCTCATTAACCACGAGCTGAAACTCCAAACTATGCTCACTGCTGCCACCCCGATAACAGCCAACGCTGTCTCTCACAAACCCGGCAAATCCAACAAGAATCACGGCAACAACAATCGCTATAGAAGCAACACTCAGACTTGGCAGCAACATCAGGACTTTACGCCAAGGTATGACAACCGTGGGTCTCAAGGAAGAGGTTACCAAGGCCGATGTCAACTGTGTGGTGTTCATGGTCACAGTGCACGTAGTTGCTCTCAGTCACAAGCCGCGGGCAGTGGTTATCAGTCTTCGCCGATGACACCGTGGCAGCCACGAGCCAATCTCGCAGCCATTCCACCATACAATCCTGCGAATTGGATCATGGATAGTGGCGCAACGCACCATTTGACATCGGATCTCTCGAATTTGTCACTTCATCAGCCATACAATGGAGGCGAAGAGGTTGCTATTGCTGATGGTTCCGGCCTCCAGATCACTCATACGGGTTCAGCTTTACTCCCTACACCCTCTTCTCCTCTTCCTCTACATGAAGTGTTATATGTTCCTGACATACGTAAAAATCTGATTTCGGTTTATCGATTGTGTAACGCTAATAGAGTTTCTGTGGAATTCTTTCCTGCGCACTTCCAGGTGAAGGATCTCACCACGGGGGCGCAGCTGCTTCAAGGCAGAACTAGGAATGAGTTATACGAGTGGCCAATGAAGTCTCAAACCATCACCACTTTCTCTGCATCACCATCACCAAAATCGGATTTACACTGTTGGCACTCAAGACTTGGGCATCCTAGTTTATCAATTCTCAAAGATATGATTTCTCGGTTTTCTTTACCACTTTCAAGTACCTCGAATAAAGAGTTATCTTGTTCTGATTGCTTTCTCAATAAAAGTCACAAGTTGCCGTTTCATTCCAATACAATCGTCTCGACTCAACCTCTTGAATATCTTTATAGCGATGTGTGGACTTCTCCAATTACGTCTGCTGATCACTTCAAATATTATCTTGTGATAGTGGATCACTTTACCAGATATACATGGCTCTACCCTTTGAAGCAAAAATCACAAGTCAAAGAAGTGTTTATTGCCTTCAAAGCCTTGGTAGAGAACAGGTTTCAGTCAAGGATACGCAACTTGTATACTGACAATGGTGGTGAGTTTATTGCGCTACGGGCATTCTTATCTTCCCACGGTATCTCTCACCTCACCACACCACCACATACACCCGAGCATAATGGCATTTCAGAGAGGAAACATCGCCATATTGTCGAAACGGGTCTAGCCTTGCTCTCTCATGCTGCTGTTCCGACAATCTATTGGCCATACGCTTTCGCAACAGCCGTATATTTGATCAACAGAATGCCCACAGAAGTTCTTCATGGAGAAGCACCGTATATGAAGCTGTTCAATCAGGCCCCTAATTACCTGAAACTACGAGTTTTTGGATGTGAATGCTATCCTTGGCTCCGTCCATATCGCTCCAACAAGCTGCAGACACGATCAGAGAAGTGTGTTTTTGTTGGCTACTCTCTGAGTCAAAGTGCATACCTTTGTCTTGAACCTAACAGTGGACGGATTTACACTTCCAGACATGTGCAATTTGTTGAAACGAGATTCCCACTTCAAGCCACAGTGAAATCCTCTCCGATTATTCAACCTGAGTCTCCTCGCTGTCCCCCTGGATTTGCTCCCTTGAGCTCCTTCATCCCGGTCACTCACTCGTTCTCGCCTCCGAGCTCTCCTTCCTCGCCAAATCAGCCGGAATCTCCTGCATCTTCTTCTCCCATCCCGTCGCCGGTCACGCCTGCATCACCAGCAACGTCGCCGGCGTCATCTTCTTCTTCTTCTTTGCCGGCGTCCTCCGACTCGCCGCCTGAATCCTCGCCGACTCCAGCGAGATCTTCGTCGACTGAGCCACAGACACCTGAAACCCATCCCTCTTCAGCCCACGAGACAACTCATCAACCTAAAAGTCCACTACAACAAAACAATTCAGGCCCACCAAGCCCAACAAGCCCAACGATTTCTTCTTCCTCAACGCCAACATCCGAGACTCCATTGCTTCCTTCTCCTTCTCCGATAATACTACCACCGATCCCACCTCCGCCTCCACAACCAAATATCCACCCGATGCGAACCAGATCCAAAAACAATATCACCAAACCCAAAACAAAAACAAGCCTCACTGTCACAAAAACACCCATAATCCCTACCACTGTGGCTCAGGCGCTAAAGGATCCGAATTGGAGGAATGCAATGGGAGAAGAAATCAATGCACAAATGAAAAATCACACATGGGATCTGGTCTCACCAGAAATGGCGAAAAATATAATCACCTGTAAGTGGATTTTTACTCTCAAATATAGACCCGATGGCTCAATTGAGAGGTATAAAGCGCGTCTTGTTGCAAGGGGTTTCAATCAGGAGTATGGATTGGATTACTCAGAAACCTTTAGCCCTGTTATCAAACCAACTACAGTCCGGACTGTTTTGGAAGTGGCAGTAAAACGAAACTGGAGCATTCATCAAGTGGACATCAACAATGCTTTTCTCCAAGGGACTTTAACGGATGAGGTTTATGTAACACAACCGCCGGGATTTATTGATCGAGACAGGCCGAATCATGTGTGTCGTTTGAACAAAGCGTTGTATGGATTAAAACAGGCACCTCGGGCATGGTATCAAGAACTCAAAACTTTTCTCCAACAAGCAGGTTTCCAAAATTCCTTGGCTGATACGTCGCTATTCATTTACAAACATGACACTGCATATCTCTATGTGTTGGTATATGTCGATGACATAATTATTGCTGGTCCTACTCATCTTGTTCAGCGATTCAATACTGCACTTGCTGCTAGATTCTCTTTAAAAGATCTTGGCAGTTTGAGTTATTTCTTGGGTATCGAGGCAACAAGGACAAAGCAAGGTCTACATTTGATGCAGAGGAAGTATATAATTGATCTCCTGTCCAAGACAAACATGTTGGATGCCAAGCCTATGCCGACTCCCATGACACCATCGCCGATGCTGACACTAAACACGGGCCAGCCTCTTACTGATGCGAAAGAGTACCGTATGGTTGTTGGGAGCTTACAATACCTTTCATTCACAAGGCCAGACATTGCATTTGCGGTAAACCGACTATCTCAGTTTATGCACCAACCCACTGATTCACATTGGCAGGCAGCTAAGCGAGTTCTCCGTTATCTAGCGGGCACACAAACCCATGGCATTTTCCTGCGAGCAGATGCGCCATTGACAGTCCATGGGTTCTCGGATGCGGACTGGTCTCGGGACTTACATGATTGTGTGTCAACAAATGCATATATCATTTACTTCGGTGGGAGTCCGATCTCGTGGTCATCAAGGAAACAGAAGACTGTTGCCCGTTCTTCAACAGAGGCTGAATATCGTGCCGTTGCAAATGCAGCATCTGAACTACAATGGATATGTTCATTACTTACTGAAATGGGCATCTCATTACCGACGGCACCGGTGGTGTACTGTGATAATGTTGGTGCAACTTATTTGTGTGCCAATCCGGTGTTTCACTCACGAATGAAGCATGTTGCCATCGATTATCACTTTGTTAGGGGGAACATTGAATCCGGCATGCTTCGAGTATCTCATATTTCGACACATGATCAGTTGGCCGACGCTCTCACTAAACCTCTACCAGGACCGAGATTTCGCGAACTGAATTCCAAGATTGGAGTCAAGGAATTGCCTCCATCTTGAGGGGGCATGTAAGGAAGAAGTGTATATAGAGGATATAAATGTAATTATAGGATAATAAACCCTAAGGCAAATGCCTATATATATTGTAATTACTTCTTCTAATCAAGATAGAATCATTCATAACATTATACGGTGCACCGCGGATCACTATCTAGTTATAAATTATGTTTTAAACATAAAATAACTTTGATTAGATTCGTATACTATGTGGCAAATCTCTTGGGTAAACAAATATTAAACACATGATTGGTCCAATAATTACGGTAGTGTAAAAACATTGTAAGTGTGGCTCATATCTATACTAGTTTTGGTTAAATATCGTTTCTAAAGCTTGACAAAATTTTGTAGCATTATGTATATTTTAGATTATGTGAATCATCAATTAAAGTCACTTTTGATTCTCATACCAACTCTAAGACTACATATGGACCCGATTTCTCTAAGGATTCACGAGAGTAAGTCATTCACATTTAAGAATGTCAGCAACAACATTCTCACACGACAAATAAATTCAACTAGCTTGGTGTTCGTTGTAGAACAATCAAGGAGATACTAAAAGCTTCCTCGAACGATTTCAAAAGAATGAAAAATAACTAATAGGTAAAGGCTTACTCGCAGAAGCAAGATTCTTATACTTTTAAGGAATTCAAATTTTCCAACATATATAGACTCTTTGAAATTTAAATTGATTTTATCTCTTTTACATATGATATGAAAGGAAACAAGTCAACTAACTCGTAGCCATTGAATTACGAAATGTACTAGATAAACAAAATCATATCATATTATTAAAAAAAAAATCATATTAGAAAAAAAGTTTCTCTTTCTTTTTTATAACGGAAGTAACATGTTTCTATTTTTTAGGGGTTTGGTTTTTTTTTTTTTTTTTTAAATTATAAATTTTGAAAAGTAGGGAGAAAGTGTATTCTGTTTGGTTTCAATGGAAGTAACATGTTGCCTATTTTTAGTGGACATGTTTTGTAACATTTTTGGTGTCAAGAATTCTGGAACAAGTTCAGAAGTTTCAGGTCTAAAAGATGGAACTATCTTTTTACTCTGTTGTTGTAGGTTGGAGCCACATAACAATGGGTGATGACGGAGAGCTCAGAATACAGTGAAGGCCCAGGAGTGAAAGCCCATGAAGAATTCAAATGTAGTTGTTACAAAAATAAATACAAGATCAAAACCGACACGATTAATTAGAATAATTGTAAATAATTACAATTAATGCTATAAATGTCCTAGGAATAGGGGTATAAATAGAGGGTGATCCCAATGTAATAGGACACGCAATTTTTGGCAATAATACTCATACTTTACACTTTTTTCTTAACAAATTATTGTTAAAATATCGTTCTTATTCTTATTTTTAATCCATTATTTTGGGTGTTGGATCCGAGATCCACATTTTGGCGCTAGAAGAAGGGGGGGGGGATAGTCTTCACTCACGTAACTCCTGTCTTGGTGATAACTTTTTTCATCCACAACAGCGAATCATCATGTCTCACGATACCAGTTCAACTCAACCTGATGCTGTGATAGATGCGATCAATGCTTTAACCGCATAATTCACGGCCGTTGAGAACAACATTGCTGCTTTGACTGCTGGCCAAGAGAGTGCTTCAAAAAATCATGACACTGTAACGGCCCGACTAGATTCTTTGACTACAGCAATAATTAATCCGGCGACAGTAGCGGCCGTGCCTCCAGCCCTACCAGTCCATCGGCCGTCACATATTGAAATTCCTATGGACTTACCGGAAAGCTCTGACCCAGAACAGCAGAACAGGGAGGAAAACCCGATCGACCTAAATGGCTCAGACGGAGAGCAGGAGACTCCGAACACAACAGTACATGCGACTCATTTGGGTCTAGGCTTCTTAGACGTGCAGCGTGAGCTCAAAGAAATGCGAGCTAAATTCCATCAGGCCGTTAGTCAGGCGCTTCAGATTGACCGAGTCACCGAAGAAACTTGCCAAACTCCATTCACTCTGGAAATCACAAATGTACGGCTTAAAAACCCACGTCGGCTTAAGATTCCTTCTTACGATGGAATAGGTGATCCTAGAAATTACCTAGTGGCGTTCCAAATCGCAGTTGGTCGTTTTGACCTAGAGGAATCCGAACAGGAAGCTGGATACTATAAAATATTTGCTGAGCATTTATCTGGACCAGCCCTGTTGTGGTTCACTCGACTTAAACCAGAATCTATAAAAAGTTTCAAAGACTTATCATCAGAGTTTCTCAAGCAATACTCCATGTTCATAGAGAAAGGAACTTCGGACGCGGATATTTGGGCTTTATCGCAAGGACCAAACGATCCACTGTGTAAGTATATCACGAAATTCAAAGAAGTCATTGCAAAGGTGCCAGGCATTTCCCATTCAACGACAATTTCTGCTTTGAAACATGGGCTCTGGCATGAGTCAAGGTTCCGAGAAGAACTTATCATCAACAAACCAGATTGCATTCAAGATGCATTGTTCCGAGCAAACAGCTGGATTGAAGCTGAAGAGGACAAGAAGTCTATTGCGAGGAGGTTTAAAAACTCTCAAGTCGCCACCAAGACGAATAGTCAGCCTCCTAGCAAAAAACCCGAGCCAAGGGATCAGCGAGATCAAAAACGCCTCGGAGTAAACCCACATAGCAACAACATTTCGAAATCTAATTTCGGAAAAGGAAAGAAATCATCTTTCAACACCTGGGTCCGAGATGAAAACGCCTACTCCGACATTCATTGGGTTAACGGGCATGCAACCAAGGATTATGGAATCCTGAAACGACATTTAGCGGATCTGTGGTCATCTAGGAACGTAGCGAACTTCAATACTGATGAATTTATAGCACAGTATCACAAGTCCAAGGAAAATCTAGACGAATCACAAGGAAGTAACGAACGACCTAAAGTGATGGAGATAGCCCTATCTGAAGGTCCGAAGCAGCGAATAAACATTATCATGGGAGGATCCAAATTTTTTAGAGACTTCATTCGTGAAATAAAGAAACATCAGTGCACATCTGTTATGAACGTATCACGGGCACCCACTGTCAGCCTGCAAACTACCACAGTGAGTTTTGAGGAAGAAGATACTTCTCACCTGTCAAAGCCACATGATGACGCGCTCGTGATAACTTTGGACGTAGCAAACTTCGAAGTAACAAAAGTTTTAATCGACACGGGCAGTTCGGTGGATCTCATTTTTCTCCGAACCCTGGAGAAAATGGGTATTTCTCGGGCAGACATTAAGGGAACTCCAATGCCATTAATAGCTTTTACGAACGAAACTTCGATGTCTTTGGGAACCATCAAGTTGCCAGTCCTCGCAGCTGGGGTACCGACTATCGTTGAATTCACGGTTTTCGACAAACCTTCCTCCTACAACGTGATTCTCGAGACACCATGGATTTACCAAATGAAGGCAGTACCATCAACTTACCACCAGTGTATTAAATTCCCATCAAACGAAGGGAACAGCAAACAGCTCAGACATGTTATCTCGCCAGTCATAAATTACGTCCACGATAGCAATTACAGAACTTCGGGGTTATGCCCAGAACTATCAAAGTTCATAATCCCGCAGATACTACAGAGGAGGTGATCATCCATGGAGATTATCCCGAACAAAAGGTGAAGATTGGTATTTCGATGGACACAAGTGAAAGGGAAGCACAGATCATAAGACGTCTTTCGCTTGGGAGGCAAAGGATATGCCAGGCATCGATCTCAACGTAATTTCTCACGAACTGCAAGTTGATCCAAGTTTCAAGCCAATAAAGCAAAAGAGGCGGAAGCTCGAACCTGAACGAGCAAAAGCTGTGAATGACGAGGTGGACAAACTACTGGCAATAGGATCGATAAGGGAGGTAAAATATCTGGATTGGCTCGCTAATCCAGTCGTCGTAAAGAAAAAAAATGGAAAGTGGAGAGTTTGTGTTGACTTCACAGACCTAAACAAAGCATGTCCCAAAGACAGCTTCCCCTTGCCTCATATCGACAGGCTCGTCGAATCTACAGCGGGTCAAGAGAGACTATCCTTCATGGATGCTTACTCAGGCTATAATCAAATTATGATGAACCCTGAAGATCAGGAGAAAACGTCCTTTATCACCAACCGAGGAATGTATTGCTACAAGGTATTGCTCTTTGGGCTGAAAAATGCCAGAGCAACTTATCAACGACTCGTGAACAAAATGTTTGATGACCTCCTCGGAAAGACAATGGAAGTCTACATTGATGATATGCTCGTAAAATCTTTAAAAGCAACTAATAATGTCAGTCATTTACTTCAATGTTTTGCAATATTGAATAAATTTGGCATGAAATTGAATCCAGCGAAGTGCACCTTCGGAGTTCCATCCGGGGAATTTCTGGGTTACATAGTAACTGAAAGAGGAATCGAAGCAAATCCAACTCAAATCAATGCGTTCCTAAGTAAGCCATCACCTCATAATATTAAGGAAGTTCAAAGGTTAACAGGGCGAATTGTGGCGCTGGATAGGTTTATCTCGCGATCCACCGATAAATGTCTTCCTTTTTACCAATTGCTAAAAGGGAATAAGCAATTTATCTGGGACGACAAATGCGAGGAAGCTTTTTCTCAACAAAACAATATTTGACAACACCGCATGTACTATCCAATCCCGAGTGCGAGGAGAAATTATACTTATACGTATCTGTGTCAAGTCATTCAGTCAGTGGCGTTTTAGTCCGAGATGATCGCGGCGAACTAAAACCAATTTACTATGTTAGTTAGACTCTCCTTGATTCAGAAACACGGTACTCGATGATGGAAAAGTTAGTACTAGCAGTTGTAATGTCAGCTCGCAAGTTGCGACCATACTTTCAATCACATCCAATTGAAGTGTTAACTTCTCATCCATTACGAACTATTCTACATAGTCCGGGGCAGTCGGGAAGACTTGCCAAGTAGGCAATAGAGTTAAGTGAGTACGACATAGAGTACAAAGGAAGAACAAGCGCAAAGGCACAAGTTTTAACGGATCTGACTGAATTACCAACCACAAAATTGATGGGTGAGTCAGCTGTTGTAAGCATTGGAGACTACATGTTGATGGGTCTTCATCGAAACATGGGCCAGGCGTTGGCATCAGACTTGTTGCGCCTGGAAGCGAAGTAATCGAACAATCTTTTTGCCTTGTTTTCCCGGCATCAAACAACGAGGCAGAGTATGAAGCTCTAATAGCTGGGATACGACTCGCAATAAGTATGAGTGTCGAGGAACTCACGGTTTATTGTGACTCTCAGCTCGTGGTCAACCAATTTAATAGGGATTATGAAGCTAAGGATCAGAGGATGGAAGCTTACCTCCATTTAGTCAAAGGTTTTGCGCAGAATTTAAGCACTTCGAACTCATTCGAATTCCCCGAAACGAAAACACTTCGGCAGATGCGTTAGCAGCTCTAGCTTCCACTTCGGATCAGGATCTCAAAAGGATTATTCCAGTTGAGAGCATTTTATCGCCAAGCATTCATATCGGAAACCAGGTGGAAGTTGTCACACGATCCAAATCAAAGACTAATCCAAATAGTCAAATAGAATATCTTCCGAACAAAAGAGTTCGGAGGAATCCTATCTCACAACAACCATTGGAGGAAGCCGATAAAGTATCCGACTCATGTGATGTTAACAATCAGGCAACTGATACTGAAACAGTAGAGGTCGATACTTCGGATTTAGCACCGGAACCTTAACAACAACCTTGGGAAGAACAGTTCGGTGCATCATCCGATATCTTGGGGAGCGATTGGAGAATTCCGATCAAAAGGTACATCGAGTTCGGCGAACTTCCAGAGGGAAAGTGGAAAGCTCAAAAGTTACGTATACAAAGTGAAAAGTATTGCTTGATTCAAGGAACACTTTATAGGCGCAGGCTCAGCGATCCGTACTTGTTGTGTATTCATGGAGAAGAGACATCTATCGTCGTAGGAGAGACGCATGAAGGGCTTTGTGGCAGTCATTCATCAGGCTGAACAATGGCGTTTAAAATTAAGCGACAAGGTTATTATTAGCCAACATTGATAACTGACTGCGAGAAATACGCTCGATGATGCAAAAAGTGTCAACAACATACGCCTTTAATCCATCAGTCTTCGGAACTTCTATCTTCTATCACGGCACCTTACCCATTCATGCCGTGGTCAATAGATATTATCGGACCATTGCACCTATAACGCCCGTGAACCAGTTTTGGTTAAGGCGTGTCGATCGACACCACTAAGGGTGTGTCGATCGACACAAGGCGATTTCGGGAATTGGGCTTTTGGGCTTTGATTGCGCGTTTCGTTGGGTTTTAAGTGGAGAAACCCTAGAGACTCGTTTATAAGGCCAGGAAAACTCGACTTATGAGCAAGGTGATCCATGGCCAACGACCGTTGAAGTCGTGGCACCTTGTGAACATGTCAATCTTGTTTATTAATGCTAGCTTTACTTTGTTAGGCGAACCGAAGGTTTAAGTTCTGATGCTTCCACCATAACTTAAACCGAAGGTTGTGATGGTGACACATTGTGTTGGTGACACCATAACTTAAACCTTTGCACTTCACCTTATACTCAATGTGTTGGTGACAAAGTAAAGCTAGCATTAATAAACAAGATTGACATGTTCACCTTATACTCAATGGTGTCACCAACACAATGTGTCACCATCCGAACCGAAGGTTGTCACCAACACATTGAGTATAAGGTGAAGTGCAAAGGACGATCAAAGCCTTTCTCTAAAGTCACGACCATCCTCACTCCGGAGTTTATAGGGAAAGAACAAGAAGCAATGGATGGTATGATGAGCATGGTTCTTCAGTTGAGAACAATCTGTGGGAGAGCTTGTTTTGAAACGGATTCTCATTCTGCCACACTTGCTACCTGAAACCAAAGTCAAGCTAACGACTTTAAACAAGCGCTTATGGGAAGCAACCCACTGAGTTCGTACATAATTTCTCTTTCTCTTTTGTTTCTCTTTATTTTTGGTTTTGTTTTTAGGATTTTATTACGGTGAAATCACGTCCGGTGTTGAGCGTTTTCAGGAACAGGTACTAAACGCAGAGGATGCGAAATTTTTTGTTCCAAACACTAAAGACCGATCGATCCTGTTGACAGATCGATCGATCCCCTGGTGATTGACAAAGTCCGAGACCATTGAAGATCGAGACCGACCGGTCCCTCTCGAAGACCGATCGATCCCCTGCTCCTAGCAGTATTGGAACACATGCCACATTGTCCAGACACACCAAACGTTTGATCATTGGTTTTTCTTTCCTTTTCTTTTAGTTTTTGATTTTCTTATATGTATATTATAACTATCTTTTGTTATCGGTTTCCATTCTTTCTTTTGTATTTTCTTACACACCGGGACGGTGTGAAGTAAGTCTGGGGGAGGAATGTAACCATTGTACTAACATTTTTATTTTTATTTGAGTCGTTTTATTGAGTCAAAATGGTTTGGAACTTGGAACTTCTTTTGTGAATCGTGTGTTCGTACTAATATCTTCTGCTATCCGTCATGATTATTCCTTTTGAAGAGCCGAAGATTGGAACGCCGTTAGCCGAACAACTCACCAGAAGTCCCTATCTCTTGGAAATCCAATTGACCCAGCGTTGACTCCACCCATGACAAGACGTTAATTTGGACTTAATCTTCTCAACTTGGGGTTTGGTATACATCGAACGCGACCTCTGACTCAATGCTTCCCGAGACACGCATAACAAAGAAAAAGAAGTATGGATTCCCCTCTCTTCTCCTGAGAAAGAAAAAGAAGAAAAAGAGAAAAAGAAAAGAAAAGGGATGTGGTAAACAAAGAAGTGGGATGAGGGATGCATGGTTACCCCCTTGCATACTTTGGACTCATGAAAACCAACCTCGGGCGAAAGAGAAAAGAGATCAATAGAAAAAATAGAGTGATACCCTAAAGAAGGGAGAAATCGATCTCAAAAGAGTAAAAGGGAAGAGGAGGAAAGGAACCATAAGAAGAATGTCTTGGGAGCTAGAGGAAGGTGAGCGTCTACGCGATCTTTGATCGATACTCCCTCGTCGAGACTGCATGCTTGTAAAGAAATTAATGTAGGGAGTCAACAAAGGAGATTTTGGAGCTTCCTTGAGATCTCGGGACACCAGTACGGAGAGTTGCTAAGCCAATGGTTAATACATGTTGTAAGCTTTATCCTTTGAATGATGGATTTGCGGAAGAAGTACGGAGATTCTCGAGAAGTTGTAAGTTCCTGTTTTTCAAAACCTTTCCCTTTAAGATTTGTGTTTCAGATTGTTCCTGCTTGAGGACAAGCAAAGATTCAAGTCTGGGGGAATTGATGAGTCCCAAAATTACCGTTTTCTATATAGGATTTAGGTTTGTATATTGAGTCAACTAAATTATATTAGATAGAATATAGGACTATATGCTTCACTTAGTGTTTTATAGGTTTAAAGAGCATTTGGAGCAAAAAGAAGAGTTTTGGATCAGTTTGGATGCAAATATACATTGAAAGATGTAGAGTCCAGCAGACCCGTCAGAAGTATGGTCTCAGACGAAGACCTTCCCACTGTTGGATCTTGCTCAGATATTGAAACAAGATAGCTAAGGTAGTTAGCTTTCATCTCCAAGTGGTTTGAAGGAAATCCAACGGTGCAATCAAGAGTTATGGCCGATTTACTGAAGACATATCAACCTGCCGACCAAGCTGATGTGGCAGGGAGGTGGATCGACCGGTCCACACTTGGGATCGATCGACCCACCGCCTCTCTTTTGCCTCCTCTCCAAGACTTTCCATTTCTCTTGTTTCCTTTTGTTGCTCTCCCCTTTTCCTATATAAGGAGGGTTCGACCATTGTATCAAACACACCTTTTTAGAGCAGTGGCTCTCTCTTTTGAGAGTTGTAGCTCTCCCCTAGTTTTGTAAATATTTTTATATTTATTTTATAGCTTTCTTTTTAGGTTTAGATTTCTTTAATAAAGATGTTTCCTTTTTTGTTCATCTTTGTTCTTGTTTCTATGCTCGATTAGTTAGCTCATTAGGTTTAGGGTTTCGGAAAGGATGTGAGTAACTCATTAGGTTGTTAGTTTGGGAATTTATCTTATTAGTTCTTCGTCTATAGTTGTTCTTAGTGCTAGGACTTGATTGATCACCTCGTTCTAGATCTTAGGTTGATTATCGTGGCATCAAAAGTGTTGTTAGTTGACCTGACCTACTTAGATGAGCAAGGTGATCTATGGCCAATGAATGTTGAAGTCGTGGCACCTTGTGAACATATAAATCTTGTTTATTAATGCTAGCTTTACTTTGTTAGGCGAACTGAAGGTTTAAGTTCTGATTTAGTATTGCTAAGATAGATTTGAGCGCGATTTGAGCGCGATTTGAGAACATTTCTTAATACTTCCAATATAATTGATTTAATTGTTTTGTCACATCCCGGATGGTTTCCCTATGCCTAATATTTCTTTTATTATTTATTTGCTTTATTTATTTTATCGTTAGGTTGATAGGAAAACAAACTCTTATTTTATTTTGTCTGAGCTTAACTTTAATCCCATAAATTCGTAGTGTAACTTATTGGTCTCTGTGGATTCGACCCTAAAGTGCTACAATTGACTACCGTCTTTGATCCGGTAGTTTGCATATTTAGGTTTATTATTTGACTTACGATCAGGGTTTTGGTCGGTTCGTCCGGGAAGTTTGCATATTTAGGTTTATTATCCCTCTTGGCATTTAACCGACTCAGCAGTCTGAGCAACCTAAACATCGAGCTTCTTGACATGGGTGTTTAGAGCCTCGATCCTGTCGTCCGAAGTTGTGTAGACATTGTCAAGCTTACCGTTTAGAGAAACGGTGAGTTTTTCTTGTCTTTCTAGCAATTGCTCGAACATGGCTGTGACATCATTCTTGGGCGGAGGAGCTTGGTAAGAAGAGTTACCATAGTTCCTGGTGTAGCTAGTGTTGTTGTTGTTGGGCTAAAAGTTCTTCTGGAAATCCGTTTTTAGAACGTAACCTGGTGAACCAAAGCGTTGACCACTTGTGTTGTTGTAGCCTCTGTTCCCCTGCTAATTTCCGAACCTTTGTCCCTGAAAACCTGCACCAGTAACATAGTTAACGTATTCTTCATCACCTTTTTGCTTCGGCTCAATGTTCTCAACTTGGTCAGCAAAGTTGACAGATTTCTTGCCCATTAAGAAGTTGGCAACCATGTCAATCTTCGCATTCACTTCAGCAATTTCTTTGCCACTACCAGCCCCTGCTAGCTTCTTTCGCTCAAGGTCAGCATTCTTGGTGCTGTTTGCTTGCGACAAGTTCTCGATTAGTTTCATAGCTTCAGTAGGGTAACAAGTGTTGAAATTGCTGTTACTTGTAGCGTTAAGAGCCATTTGGTGCCTCCAATCAATGCCGCGATAGAAGATGCCCAAGAGTTGGACGATGCTAAAGCCATGGTGCGGACAATCCTTTTGGTGAGACTTAAAGCGCACCCAAGCGGCTTTAAAAGCTTCAGCTGGTCCTTGGGTGAATTGTGATATCTTCTTTCTCAGCTCCTCAGAACGCGCATCATCATAGAAGTTGCATAAGAATGCATTCTTCGTCTCTTCCCAGGTAGTTAAAGAATCAGGTTCTAGATTCTTCAACCATGCAGAGGCTTCTCCACCAAGTGAATGTGGAAAAAGCTTACAGTACAGGTAGTCGCTTAAGACTCCGTTGGCTTTGATGCTGCTTGCTAGGTCCTCAAAATTTTCTATGTGGTCCATCGAATGTTCATTCGGTAATCCGTGGAAAGGATGTTGACCCACAAGAGTGTAGAATGCCGGTTTAAGCTCAAAGTCGTTCCTCTGGAAAGTTGGAAGACGAATGGCAGACCGGTTAGCATAGAACAGGTTTGGGCGATTGTACTCGGCAAGAGTCCGAGCATTCTCAGGATCATCAGCGCCCATAGGTTGTTCTCGGCTGTTGTGTCGATCGACACGCCCTAGTGGCTATCGTTCGACACCATGCGGATTTGGAGGCTGGTTGCCTCCTCCTGCGATTGGTGGTATGATTGCAAGTGGGTTGATAATCTGACCATGTTCATCACAAACTTGGCCTGCTGCGTTCAAATAGGTCCCATCAGCTTGAAGAATTGGTGCTTTTTGACCTTCCATCTCAGCTGATTGTTTGTTCTTTCTCCCTTTTCTTTCAATCTCCCTGAGCTCTTGATTCGATGGTTTCAGTAACTCAGCATCTTTGGTGCTTCTAGTGACATGACCGGACATGCACCTGAAACACACAAAAGAAAGAAAGAAAAAGAGAAAGTGAGTATAGTAAAAAGAAAGAGTTTAGACAAAACCCTAGATTGGAACCTAATGGTAGACAAACAGCCCCCGGCAACGGCGCCAAAATTTGATATGCTCAAATTATCCCTAGAGCTACTCTCTCATATTAAGAAATCACTGTAATACTTAGTGGTCGAATGCATAGGGACTGTGTTACACAATAGGTGTTCAATTGTCGGATTATGCTAAACTAAAATAGAAGTAAAAGTGAAGAAACAATTGCAGAATATTAAATCGAGTTGTAAAACAATTAGAGAAAGCGTTAGACCTAGGGAATTCTCAGGAAATCAGGAATGATGAATGTATGATTAGTGAGGATAAATTAATCAAAATTCTAGAACTCAAACATAAAAGTAAGTAAACCAACTGTCGTTGTGAATACTCCTAAACCTAGAAACAGATAACCAACTGTCGTTGTGAAATCCTAGAATCTAAATCAGCATTAATGTCAGGTTCGATATGTTCACAAGACCCTAAAACCAACTGTCGTTGAGAATCAGGAGTGTTGCTCACCCTAGATAGGTTCAGGAAATCAATCACACCGTTGAAAGACCCAAACCCAGACTGCCCAAGTCCGTGTGAGGTTCTCCCATCGCATGCAGTACTTAATCCGTTCTATGTTCCAGTTTTAGGGCCCATTCCTTCGACAATACATGTTATATCATTCTGAGATTCACTACTTAGAGTCATATGCGAATATTAGAGTAAACAAGCAAACGGGTTCTTTATTAATATGATAAAGGATTCAATACAACTTATGAGTTTGCATATAAGCTATTACAAGTTCGACTATTGATCCTATTAACCCGTTTCCATGACCACTCATCTTCCTGGCCAACAGTCTCTCGTGCCTATGCCAAGTCCTTCCCACGATCACCATCCTTTCCTGAAAACCATCAGAATATAAGTAAACATATACTTAGAGCACGGCTGAACCGTCTCTTTAGACCTTAGGATAATGATGCAATGCCCCAGCCTTTATTTCTAACCCGTCTACCCCCTTAGGGAATTCCTAGTCTGGATCCGGGACAGTGTCTGATAAAGGGCCAAGTGTTGGTGGAATCCTTTACCACCATCTAACACTCGCCGGCCCTCATCCGCCCATGACTACACCAGTCTTGTCTCTGGATCCCACCAACAGTAAATAAATCATATAATAGAACCCAGACTATATCCAAACCCACAGACTAGACCGAATCACCAGTCAGACCATGATCCGAGAACACAAGTCAGGATCATACTCACCTTTGCCTTCGCGGTCAGTTTGTCAGTGACCGCGTCGACCTTCTCTCTTGATCCGACCTTAGTCGAATCCCTTATGATCGCCTTACTTCTACTTGTTCTTTACTTGTTCTTTATGTGTTCTTATGTGGACTTTTCTCTGTGTTTTCACGTGTGTAAAATGATCCCAAGGCCAAGTATTTATAGTTTTTCGGCCAAAACCGTCAAGAGAACCGTTGCCCAGAAGCGCCCTTCTGTTGGCGTCATTTTGCTTAAAACCGCCCCTTGGTGTCCTTTCGGACACACGACAACCGTCCCGTCACTCGCACCGGTTCGCTAGCGATAGTAACCGTCCCAACTGCCCCAGCTACCTCGACAGTCGACGAGCTACCCTAGCTGACCTTTACTCCACGCAGCTGGTTCAGCTGACCCAGCTACTAATAGTCGACCCAACTGTTCAGCTCGACCTGCCCAGCTCATTTTAGCTCAATTCTCATTCGGGAAGTCATCTTTCCACTTCCCTTAGACTTAGTCCGAGTTTTGCCCACTTCCACTCAAACCAAGTCACGGCCAACGATCCTATTGAGGATCGCGAGCGTTACAAGTCTCCCCCCCTTGAATGGGATTCGTCCTCGAATCCGACTCAAGTTGATCTTCACCCATCTCTTCGAACCACTTAGGAAAATCGGCCTTCATCTTATTCTCTGTTTCCCAAGTAGCCTCTTCATGATCACCGGAGTCCCATACAACTTTCACCATCCGAACCTTCTTCCTTCTAGTACCTTTTTCTTGGCGGTCAATAATTCGGTCTGGGGTTGCTTCCACTGTCATGTTTTCCTTAAGTTTCAAGGGTACTTGAGTAACAACCTGATCTCTTTCCCTTAGGCACCTTTGGAGTTGTGAAACGTGAAACACTTTGTGAAATGACTCCAATCCCGGTGGCAGATCCAATTTGTAAGCCACTTGACCTACTCGCTGAAGTACTTTGTAAGGACCAACGTACCTTGGACTTAACTTTTTCTTTTTTTGTAAAACGCCCTTTGCCCTTATACGTCACAACCTTAAGATACACAAAGTCACCTACTTCAAAGGCCAATTCTTTTCGACGTTTATCCGCATAACTTTTCTGTCGGTTTTGTGCCTCTTTCAACTTGATCTTCAAAAACTTCATCTTTTCAGTCGTTTCATCAACTATGTCTGGGCCAAACAGCCTACGCTCGCCCACCGGCGTCCAGCACAACGACGTTCTACATGCTCGGCCATATAATGCCTCGTATGGGGACATGCCAATGCTAGCTTGATGGCTATTGTTGTAGGCAAACTCCACCAAGTTCAAGTACTTCTCCCAATTACCTCCCCAATCCAACACACATGCCCTTAACATATCTTCAAGTGTTTGAATTGTTCTTTCGGATTGTCCATCCGTCTGTGGGTGATAGGCCGTACTCATGTTGACCCTTGTTCTCAAAGCTTTCTGAAACGCCTTCCAGAAATGGGAAGTAAACCTTGTGTCACGGTCCGAGACAATGCTCACCGGAATTCCATGCAACCGGACAATCTCTTGGATATATCTTGCCGCGATCTCTTCGGCTCCATCCGTTTCGAAGATGGCCATGAAATGCGTAGACTTGGTTAATCTATCCACCACAACCCAGACCGCGTCATGCTTAGTTCTTCCCTTAGGCAATCCAGTCACAAAGTCCATCGTAACGTGGTCCCATTTCCATTCTGGTATGGGTAAGTTCTGCATCAACCCACTTGGGACTTGGTGTTCCGCCTTGACCAGTTGACAAGTCGGACACTTGGCTACCCATTCCGCCACATCTTTCTTCATTCCCACCCAATGATAGTACTTTTTCAGGTTGCAGTACATCTTTGTTTATCCGGGATGGATTGAGAACTTAGACTGATGCGCCTCTCTAAGGATCTCTTCCCTTACTCCTTTATTATTCGGAACACACACTCTACCATTCACCACAATTGTACCATTGTTGGACGTTTGGTACTCGGACTGGTTGTGTTCCGCCGCCTTGTTTAGGTCCTTATCATTGACTTGGGCCAATCGAATCCTACTAAGTAAATCCGCTTGGTCGGCTGCACCCAAATCCAATGGTTCCGCCTCTTTGGACAGGACATGCAAATGCAAAGTCCCCATCATATTTACCAAGACTTCTTGGTTCCTTTCGGCTTCCATATCAAACCGCCTCCGACTCAAGGCGTCCGCGACCTGATTTGCCTTTCCCGGATGGTAAGCAATGTCCAAGTCGTAATCTGCCACAAACTCCATCCACCTTCTTTGCCTTAGGTTTAACTTAGGCTGGATGAATATGTACTTAAGGCTCTTATGGTCGGTAAAGATTTACACCTTAGCACCATAAAGGTAGGATCGCCAAATCTTTAAGGCAAACACCACCGCGACCATCTCTAAGTCATGCGTAGGGTAGTTCCCTTTGTGTTTACGCAATTGCCTTGAAGCATATGCAATCACGTTACCCTTTTGCATTAACACACATCCAAGTCCTGTTATAGATGCGTCCGTGTACACCACATAAGGCTCATTGTAATGACCGTGTTCGGAAATTTCTAAGGAAAAAGGTCGGAAAGGACCAAGGGAATCCGAATGTGAAGTACTTAGGTGGATTTGGGACGAACCATCGAGCTGAACCAGCTCAAAATGTCGTTTATGTGATTTTCCGACCAAGGTCGACGGTTACTCGGGTTGGTCGGTGTTCGGATAGGGCAGTTGGGACAGTCGGGGCGACTGAAGGATCCGCGTGTCTTTACACGTGGGAGTGTGCGAGATGGTTACTCATGCATAAGCCAAAACGCAGAGTTTCATTTAGACGGTTACTAGGACACGTGGAGACGCGGAAGCGTGTCCATGGACGGTTACTGGACGGTTTCTGGGACGAAACCACATTTTCACGACGGATAAGTGAATTTGCTCGTTCGTTCTTCATTATCCTGCGAAAGAAAGCTTAAGAACTCAGAAAGAAAGAGAAACCAGAGAGAAAGGTCGAGAGAATTCGACTAAGTGTTGAGAATCCGACTGAGTCCGACGATAGACCGTACCGGCGACTGTGTCTGCGTGAACCAAGAGCCATTCTGGTGCGTTCTGGGTGATCTTTGCGAAGGATCATCGTACTGTTTGTTGAGTTTCCTAGGTAAGTGTCGGTTTACTTAGTGTTTATCGACATTCACCATGTTAGATTGTTGGACGGTCGTTGATCTGTCGGTTTGGTGCAGAGATACGTCGTCTGCGGTAGCCGATCAAGCGGTTATCGTGACTGGTTACGACAAGAGGTGTCAGAAAGTGAATCACCGTACCGAATCTGACCTGTTAAGGTGAGTGCGTGACCGTAGTCGCATGTCTAGAGTCGTTTTCTTGTAAGGTTCATTGAGTCTAAGTAGATCCGACTGATTGCTTGTGTTTGACTGATGTTTACTGATGGCTCTGTCACGGTGGTCGACTCCTTGTACCGGGGGTGACTATGCGTGACGAGTTACTGGCCGGACTGGCAATGCTTGACTGTTTGAACTAGTTACTGTGATTATGACTGTTGATTGTGACTTGGTGAGACGGGATGACCGCCCTCACTAAGCAATTCGTTTGCTTATGCCTCCTTTATGGATGCAGGTAAAGAGAATGAAAGTGGCTGAACCAGTTCGTGGGACTAAGGGAAGGAAGGAAGGATGGTGGTAAAGGGGTAGTATGTACGTTTGGTCTAGTATAACGATGTAATAGCTTATTAGCAAACTTACCGTTGTATTAGAACCTCAGTTTAATATATTCAAGTTTTCTGCTTATGCTCACTGTCTTGTCTAAACGCCTGGAAATGCTTAAAAATGCTAAGTAAAATAGAAGTAAAACCGGACTAAGTGTTCACTAGGGTGACTGGTCGGGTGAACCTCTGGCCCGGCTTAAGGAAAACTGGGCTAGGGTGTTTCACTCATCCCCTTCCGGTAAGGCCAAGACTGGTGCACTTGTTAGCATCGCCTTTAACTCTGAGAAACTCTTCTCACATTCATCCGACCATTGAAACTTGGTATCCTTGCCCATGAGCCGTGTCATAGGCTGGGCCATACTTGCGAATCCTTTCACAAACTTTCTATAGTAACCAGCCAATCCGAGAAAACTCCTTATCTCCGTGGCATTTTTCGACCTTGGCCATTCCTTGATGGACTTGATCTTCTCTGGGTCAACAGAGACCCCTTGATCCGACACAATGTGTCCCAAAAAGCCAATGCTTCTCTGCCAAAAGTTGCATTTACTTAGCTTTGCAAACAGCTTCTGCTCCCTTAGTCTCTCCAAGACCGTTCTTAGATGACCTTGATGCGTTTCCCAATCTTTTGAATAGACAAGTATGTCATCAATGAAGATGATCACAGACTCATCCAAACAGTCCCGAAACACACGATTCATCATTTTCATAAACGCCGCTGGCGCGTTAGTCAACCCAAACGGCATCACCACAACTCATAGTGGACAAACCTTGTACGAAAAGCCGTCTTCCGAACATCCATCGGGTCTATTGGAATCTGATGGTATCTCGAGGCCAAGTCTATCTTTGAGAACCACTTTGCACCTCTAAGTTGATCCAACAGTTCATCTATCCGGGATAAGGGGTATTTATTCTTTACCGTCACCCTATTCAATCCCCGATAGTCAATGCATAGCCTGAAGCTACCATCTTTCTTTTTGACAAACAAGACCGGTGCTCCTCATTGTGAACTACTCGGCCTTATAAATCCTTTTTCCAACAGTTCCTCCAACTGTTTCTTTAACTCAGCCATCTCCGCCGGTGCCATCCGGTACGGAGCCTTAGAGACTGGAGTTGTTCCCGGTTCTAGTTTGATTGTGAATGGATCTGACCTATCCGGTTGTAAACCACTCACGGCCCCAAACATATCGTTGAACTCATTTGCAACGGGAATATCTTTTTATTCCACATTTGCCTTGACTTCATTTGTTGTTATAGTGGCTATGTATGCCTCATAACCCTTCTCTAGCATCCTTTCCGCTTGGATTGCTGAGATTATCAAACTTCATGAAGTCGACTTAATTCCTTGGAACTTTACCGTCCCATTATCCCTCTCAAATTGTACCCGGCCCCGGTGACAATCAATATGCACCTTGTACTTGCCCAACCAGTCCATCCCCAAGATAACATCGTGTTTCTTGAGTGGAACTAAGATCAGGTCAGTAGGCATATCGACACCATTGACCACAACTGAGATATTCTGAACAATTCTGGTCGGGTGCATTGCTTGCCCACCGGCTGCTCTAACCATACCATACTCGGTATTTGGTTCTTTCCTAAACCTTCCTTTTTCAACAATCTCAGAGCTCACAAAACAGTGTGTAGCCCCGAAATCAAACAAGGTGTGTGTTTCTACACCACCAATAACCAAGGTCCCTACACATTCCTCTAGAATGCTAAGAACCCAACCCTTTTATGCATGATGTAATGCAAATGCAGGAAATTGAACATAAGGGTTTAAGAAACGTACCAGTGATCGCCCTGAAGTTGCCAGCACTTGCTGATTCCTCGAACAGTTCGTAAACACGCGGTGCAACGGCCATCCGCTTCGGCGGTGAAGGCAATGCATTATCCCTACGGTTTGCCCTCTGTCCGGTCTGTCTTTTGGCCTCAAGTTTTCGGACAATCCTTTCAGCAAAGACCGCTATGATTCTTTCCACAAGTCTCACACGCAATGCGTTTTTCAGTGGACTTGCCTTCTTCCCATTTTCTTTTCTTGTCAGCCGGCTTACTTTATTTCTGAAACTTTTCACGTTTCATCTGTTGTTCCTCCTTAAGCCCATCTTCAATCATGGCAGCTCTCTCCACTAACTCAGAGACTGAGTTGAAAGAGCTAACCAAGTAATGGTTGCGGATCTCCACCCTTAACCCGCTTATGAACCGGCGAACCCGAGCCTGCTCATCCTCAAGGTCACGCCCAACATAATGCCTTAGGCGGTTGAACTCTTCGTCATATTGACGCATGGTCTTGCTTCCTTGAACCAAGTCCAAGTATCACACTCAAGTCTGTCCCAAGCTTCCTGCGGGAAAAACTTCTTGTTGAACTCATGTTCAAAATCCGCAAAGGTTTGGATCTCATCCCCCTTTTGCTTCTCAACGGACAACCACCAGTTGTGCGCATCTTCTTCTAGGAAGTGGACCGCGATGTCTTTACGGTAGTCTTTTGGGCAGCGAGTGGAGTTAAAGTTACTCATTAGCTGACTTCTCCACTCATCAGCCACAATAGGATCAACACTTCCAGCAAAGTGTTTTGTACCCAACTTCGACAAATGTTGCAGAAGGTTCAGATAATCGCTCTTCATTCTTGGTGTCTTCGGCGGTGGGTTCACTTTAACCACTTCCGCCTCTTCCTCTGTCACTTGTACCACAGGATCCGGTACAAGCGCCTTGGTCAGAACAGCCAACTAATTCATCACTGTCTTTAGCGTGTTCCATTGTTCTTGGGCTGATGGAATCTCATCCAGATTTTCGTTCCCATTGTCTGCACCAAGACCCGGTGGACGAGATGCCGTTGAGGATTCACCTCCGCCCTCAGTATTACCCGTAAAATGCACACTGTGGCGTTGTTCACCCAGAATCCGGAGAGCCGATGGTCTCTGACCATCTCCAGCCACATATCCGGCTGGATTCTGTTCGGATAGTTGCACGCGTGACTCCACAGCCCGTGTCTCTTCCACCACATTCTTATCCTTCTTACTTTTTACGGTTTTGTTGCTCTTACCCATCTATAAAACTTGCAAGTTAGTCACGGCAAACACAAAGTAAATCGTTAGAGAGTAAGACAACTACCGCGAGGACCTTGAGCCGATGAGTGATGATCCCAACCCGCACTAACTGTCCTAGGAGCAAGCATGCTCTGATACCAACTTGAAAGACCCAAACCCAGACTGCCCAAGTCCGTGTGAGGTTCTCCCATCGCATGCACTACTTAATCCGTTCTATGTTCCAGTTTTAGGGCCCATTCCTTAGACAATTCATGTTATATCATTCTGAGATTCACTACTTAGAGTCATATGCAAATATTAGAGTAAACAAGCAAACGGGTTCTTTATTAATATGATAAAGGATTCAATACAACTTATGAGTTTGCATATAAGCTATTACAAATTCGACTATTGATCCTATCAACCCGTTTCCATCACCACTCATCTTCCCGGCCAAGAGTCTCTCGCGCCTATGCCAAGTCCTTCCCACGATCACCACCATCCTTTCCTGAAAACCATCAGAATGTAAGTAAACATATACTTAGAGCACGGCTGAACCGTCTCTTTAGACCTTAGGACAATGATGCAATGCCCCAACCTTTACATCTAACCCATCTACCCCCTTAGGTAATTCCTAGTCTGGATCCGGGACAGTGTCTGATAAAGGGCCAAGTGTTGGTGGAATCCTTTACCACCATCTGACACTCGCCGGCCCTCATCCGCCCATGACTACACCAGTCTTGTCTCCGGATTCAACCAGCCGTAAATGAAACATATAATAGAACCCTGACTATATCCGAACCCACAGACTAGACTGAATCACCAGTCAGACCATGATTCGAGAATACAAGTCAGGATCATACTCACCTTTGCCTTCGTGGTCGGTTTGTCAGTGACCGCGTCGACCTTCTCTCTTGATCTGACCTTAGTCGAATCCCTTATGATCGCCTTACTTCTACTTGTTCTTTCTGTGTTTTTATGTGGAATTTTCTCTGTGTTTTCGCGTGTGTAAAAATGATCCCAAGGCCAAGTATTTATAGTTTTTCGGCCAAAACCGTCAAGAGAACCGTTGCCTAGAAGCGCCCTTCTGTTGGTGTCGTTTCGCTTAAAACCGCCCCTTGGTGTCCTTTCGAACACACGACAACCGTCCCGTCACTCGCACCGGTTCGCTAGCGATAGTAACCATCCCAACTGCCCCAGCTACCTCGACAGTCGACAAGCTACCCTAGCTGACCTTTACTCCGTTCTGCTGGACCGAGCTACCACGCAGCTGGTCCAGCTGACCCAGCTACTAACAGTCGACCCAACTGTTCAGCTCAACCTGCCCAGCTCATTTCAGCTCAATTCTCATTCGGGAATTCATCTTTCCACTTCCCTTAGACTTAGTCCGAGTTTTGCCCACTTCCACTCGAACCAAGTTATGGCTAATGATCCTATTGAGGATCGCAGGCGTTACAACCGTCGTGCTAACTAATAACCTAAGATCTAAATTCAATTGATCAGATTAAACCTAGCAGTAAGAACAATCTTAAGGTGAAGAACTAACAAGATAGATAATCCTTAACTAATCAATTCCATTCAATCAAACCATCAAACCCTTATGAGAAACCCTAAATCTAACAAGTGAATTACTCAGACATAATCAAAGCAATAACACAAAAGATAAAGAAAGATATCATATTAAAAAGATAAGAGAAAGAAATAACAGGGGTTCACAATCAGGAATTAAAGAATCAGGAACAGAAAGATCTACCCAAAGCTTTCTTCTCAAAACCTAGAACACAAACTCTCAATATCTCTCTCTCTAAAAGTCTCAAGTAAACTTAGGGTAAGAAAACTTAGATGTCTAATTACAAGGACAAAAAACACTATATATACAAGTCTCTGGATGTCTAGGGCCTCATGTTGCTGGACAGAGAAGGCTGCAAATCTGCATTGATCTTCAATTCTTCTTCTTTAGCTCCAATTCGATCCCTTTTGGTTCCTTTTGTTCCAAGTAAGCTCCAAACGTACATTGACCTGTAATCATAGTAAAACACTACAAAAACACTAGAAAGACTCTAAAAACGAGTCCTAAAACATATAGATGGAGGGTAAAATATGGGATATATCAACTCCCCCAGACTTAGCTCTTGCTTGCCCTCAAGCAAAAACAGAAACTAAACCTGTGGAAAGAGGTTTGAAAACACGAAAACTTACCTTTGCCTTTAATGCCTTGCCATAGTCATTTGAACCAAATCCATATGCCTAACAAACAAGTCAAAAACGAACCACCATGTACTTCTCCGTAGAAATCACAATGAAACCAAGAAACGCCCAAAATTCTCCACACATTCATCAAGAAAGCCTTCATCGCCCAGGTCTCAATCAATGTAACCAATGCACCAGAACCTTCTAGACTCATTCACTGTACTCTACCATGAAAAACTCAACATATCCAACGCAGAATAACCTTACTCTCCCCCAGACTTATCCTTTTACACACTTGTTCTTTATTTTTTTTCATTCTCTTTTTTTTTTTGTTATATATATATTAAACTTCAGGGTGAAATAATGAGATCATCGATAGTAATTTATCTACCCTTCTAACAACCCTGCGCGATCCTTCCAGACAAGAGCAGAATAACGGGATCATAGATTCTCATCTACCCTCTAACTCCCAGGAAATCATCTCGTCTTTTATAAGCAATATAAGTCTATTTTTTTTAGACTAGGGGAAAGTGGTACCATTGTTTTCAACGTAAGCAATCAGGTATGAACAAAGAGCCAAACTCTTAGAAACACTAACCACATCAATGAGGTGAAAGGAAGAGCTCAGAAATTGGCTCCAACTTTAGTTAATCTTGATGGGAAATTGTTTGCGTCTGGTTCACCGCTCAATCTTTGGATTTTTCATTAGTCAGAATCAGACTTAATCTGTAGCATTAGTCAACCAGGCAAAACACGAAAAAAAAAGGGTCATAGCTTTCAACAAATTTTGACTCAATAAAACAAAAACGACTCAAATGGTTAGATATAGATGGTTAGAAAGAAATCAAAAACCAAAACAAGGAAAAATACATCAGTATTTTCCTCCCCCAGACTTGAGAAACACTGTCCCCAGTGGTAAATAGTCTTATAATTGGAGAAAAAGAAAAAGAAATTGAATTGAAATTTGAGAAATTTTTGCTAAGTTAGAACCAGTTACCCCGTGTGGTGTCGAACGACACAAGGTATGTGTGTCGATCGACACACTGTCTGAAATCAGACAGTGCAGAGGCAAAATTTCTGCATGATTGTTGAATTGGTTGAAGTTTTCACACATGAATTCCCTGCATAAGTTGTGGAAAGACAATCAAACATCAAAGCAAAATATAATTCTAAATAGATAGGCATTAGTTCCATCATAATCAAACCAAGTTAGTGAAAAAACAAAACATAAAAATCCAAAAAATGTGTTATGAGATAGAGATAGAGTGAAGAAATTAGAAAAGATCATCTAATCACTAATTTCTTCGGTGATGCCCTCATCATCAGAGACGTGGCGTCGAGTGCACTTAGGGCAAGCACACATGAACTTCTTCATGACATCCCACTTAGCATCCATCCTCTTCATCATGAGCTGCTGGAAAGTGTGGTTGTCCATCTCGGTCTCTGTATATGCTGGCCAGGTAGGAAGTGCTGGCTCGTTCTCAGCGGCTGAAGGTGGTGCTGAAGAAGATGCGTCGCGATGTCGTCGAGTCTCAGGCTGTTGCCTTACCTCCCTCGGATCAGGCTCAAAACTAAGAAGCCGCATGGTGTTGCGGACAATATCGAGTCTAGACTGCGGCAACCGGACCTGAATATGCTCTCCTGAGCTAGTGTATTTCCAAATCAAACCATCCTCCATCCAATGGGCCCTCTTCAAGTAGTCTCTATCCATGTACCTGCGAGACTTGTCAACAGAGGTGAAGGAGACATCAACATGGCAATGGAGAAACAGAGGAGTAAGCAGACTCCCAATACTCTCAACCTTCCTCGTGGTACTCTTGCACACTATAAGGCTTGGTCTTTAGCTCAACGAGATGATATGCAAAAACAGCTCCCATGTTGACATTGACATCCATGATAGTACTAGGGATGTCAGCAGCCACATCCTCATGTAGAGCATAGTAGAGAAGGATCAACTCAGCCAATCTCATCGTCCCTGGTTCCATCTTACACAAGAAAGTGTTGCTAACCAGATGAACCAGGTATCGCAGCGCAGGGTGCCTGATATCAGAGTGCCTAGAACTTCCAGTCATATAGTCTCTCTCAGCAAAAACTGCCCAAAACTCCTTGGCCTTATCAAAGGCGGCTGGAAGCGAAACAGCGGTACCATCTGCACGAAAACCATAGAGAGCACAGAGATCTAGAATAGAGATGCTATGGCAAACGCCCCAAGCAAAGAAAGACAATGTGCCTTCCTGAGCATTCCTAGCATACTCCTGAACATAATATACTCTTACAGAGGCCATAAACTGCCTAACCAAATCGGGATAGAGATCACAATCCAAGTCCGTAATATATCCGAGGCCCATATCACTAATCAAAGAAGTCATTGCGGCCCATCCCATGCTCATATCCTCTAAACGCTTCTTATCCTTGACCCTAGTGGGTTGTATTTCTACTTTCAGCCATCCATTGTAGAGCAATGTCTCATAATCACCCCAAACATTACTAAGTTCCCTATTGATATACTCCGGTTTCTCAAATTCCGTTAATACCTTAGCCGTCCATTGTCGCTTGGAGTAAATGGGCGTTCCTTCTTCTCGGGGCCATGGGAAGCGAGAAACAGGAGGAGAGGAGGCTCCTTGAGACTCAGAACAGGTCGTCGGAACCTGTGGAGGCGGAGGAGGCGGCAGATTGCGCGAAGAACCCTCGCCATCGCATCGGATTTGCTTTGAATTCCGAGCCATAGCTTCATAGATCGGAGAAATTGACTTAGGGCTTTTGTGGAGGACCCAATCACGAGTCTATAGCACTTGAAATCGAGAGATTTGGTCAAGAAATGGGAAAGTTAGAGGAAGAATTGTGAAATCGGCGGAGAGAAAATGAGAAACAAAAGAGAAAAGAAAATGAGGAAGAAGAAAGCTCTCGAGTTGTTTTGTGATTTCGCGATGTGTGTCGACCGACACACATAAGTTGTGTCGATCAACATAACCCGTTATGGTCGACAGAGAGCTCTATTTACTGCATCTTCTTGCTTTCTCTTAAAACACCTAAAAATTAATTAAAATCAAAACTAAAAATTAAATATTAGTGAAATCAAAAATAAAACCAACACCAAAAATCAAAATCAAAAATAAAAATCCTAAAAATTCAGTGGGTTGCCTCCCACTCAGCGCTTGTTTTGAGTCTTTAGCTCGACTTGATGGATTCTTAGAGATCCGGTGACTTCTGCGCGTTGGATGGCGCAGATTGTCTCAACTTCCAAGGTGGCGTGTATGCATTTGGTGATTTAGAGAGACGAGGCGGCTCAGCATCCTTAACCGATGGTGTTATACCCCGTATCATGACCTAGAAGTATACTGAGACCATTCGTGGACACAGTCGGGAATCTCCATGTCGGGGTATTGAACGCCCAGAGGAATGAATTTACCATCTACATCTCTGCTTCTGGTCGGAAGTCGAGGAAAAGGAAGACGACCTTGAACATGCGCCCTAGTGCCCTCACGAGGGGCCGAAACAGCGCTGTCATCACTGGAGGAAGAAGAAAACATGATCACCGAAAAGGAAATATGTGCAGAAGGAAAGAGGAAGAAAAACATATGGGGAAACTAAAAGGTTTCGTATCTCTTCTTCCTCAATATAAAGAAACAATCATAACATCACGTTTCTCGATTAAGGCAGTAGGGGAGTGTAATAAAAAAGGCAATTAAGCTTCTCTACCTAAAAACCTAGAGGGTCTAGGGAACCTCAAGCGTCAAATCAATTTCGGAGTCAAAATTTAAACGGTAGTGGATGGGCTTATTCGGGGAATAGGCCAGGCCCAAAGAAAAGGAGCGCAGTTTCGCTTTGCAGTAAGATAAAAACACGCAAGTTCAAACCAAAGGAATTTCTTAATTCCGAGCTCCGAGCTCACTGGACTCGGAACCTGAATCCGAGAACTCAAAATCTCGAAACAATTATTCAACAAACGACAAAAGGTCAGAAAAAGATGGGAGCATATCCACTTTTCATAGACCAATGGGCCTGATCAACCCTAACACTTTCAACAAACAAAACCTTTGAATCGAATAAAAAGGCTTTGCAAACCTAAAAATTCGAATTAAGTTCAAGGTTTAAAAGCCTCCTCAGGCAAAATGAAACATTAAGTCATCAAAGCCCCCATGGGCAACAAAATAACAAAAACAAGTCCAAACAATAAAGGGAAATTTCCCTGAAGAAGCGGATATAACCGCAAAATTAACGAACTTCAGAAGTTGAATCTCCCAACTCCGAATTAACAACTTCAATAGGATTCACTTCGGAGCTCGGTGGCGGAACCTCCAAGCTGGCGTGATGAATAGTCTCCTCGGGAACAGTTCGAAGCTCAGACACCTGTTTGTTTCCGAGCAAATAAAAGTTAGAACCGAACTGATAGATAAAAGAAGGAATTATAAAATTCACCTCTAGAGTAATTGGGATCGGAGCAGATGAAGGGTCGATTCTCTCCGAAGATCCAAACCCTCCTTCCATGAGGTTCAGCGAAGCCAAGGACGGACCAGTTTCGTCTATTGGAGGAGAGTCAGCGAAGTATTCAGCATATTTCTGAAGATCAAAGTCAGCTGGAGGAAGAGAAGAAAGCTTCTCATTAGTCTCCCTCAGCATCTTGTCTAGAGCATCGAGCTCATCGCCAGGAGACACCTTGCCTTCAACGATCTGAACAAGGAGCATCTTGTTTCTATTGATCTCCACCAAGTCAGCTTCAGCTCTTTTCCTCGCCTTAACACAACGAAGGTACTCGAAAATGTCATCAAAAAGTATTTGACCTCAGGATTTCACCATTTTCCGGGCTGAGTGTGCAGACACCTTCAAGTCATGCTCACGGAGTTTAACTAAGGCTTCATTCTTCAAATCTTGCTCTTTCAGTTTGGCCTTAAGGTTGTGGAGTTCAATGCCCATGGCCTCATACGACTCTTTGGAAGAAGAAGCACTTGCAGCAAAGAATCGAATTATCTGTTCTTGAGCCTTTCCTAGCTCCTAAGCCTTTTCAAGTTCTTTTTTAAGAACATCAACCGAACTAGCGCGAGCTTCTGACTGGATCAGTGCCTCCTTAAGTTCTTTCCCTGATTGCTCCAAAGCGGTATTATAACTCTAAAGTTAAAAATCGACCTTTAAAAGTCGGGGACTTTGTCCTTCGCCGCGTTTTTGAAAACAAAAAAGAAGACGGCGCAGGGAAGCTCGGAATTAACTGGGAGGGACCTTACGAGGTCTCTGAGATAGTTCGGAATGGCGTGTATCGGCTAAAGGAGCGGGATGGAACAGACGTTCCACGTCCTTGGAACATCCTAAATTTGAAAAAGTTTTATGCTTAAATTTTTCTTTGTAAAATGAACTACGATTTGGCTTGATCCCTGCAAAGGGTACGTAGGCAGTTCGGATGAGCTCAGCTATTTTATTAAATAAAATCAAATCCTCTTTATTTTGTTTTCAAAAAAAAAGAGGGGGGGAAGGGATTATACCACCTTCTTCATTACAAGGAATTTCAAAAGAAAAACATGGACAATACAACTGAGGATTTGGTTCATATGAATCTAGTCTTCTCTTTCGAACACTTCGACTCCTTGACTAGCGAGGTCAATTATCACCCGAAAGCCAGCTGGTATCCCACCAAAGAATTGATCAAAACCCAAATCAAGCCAGTGTTCGGGATGAGCTTCCAGAACGCATAGATCTTTCGAAATCTCAAGCATCCTTTTTTCGAATTGAAACACCTTTCTCTGGAGAAATTCCCTTTCGCTTCGAAGACCTTTGTATTTGTTTACGAGCTGTAATACCGGCTATAATCAGTTATCTTCCTTATACCCAACTGAGTTGTTCAAGTTGCAAGAAAACTTACCTTCTCGAGATAGTCATGCGCAGAGATGTAATGGCCAGGGGAGAGTTGCTCGAGCATCCCCCGAGGAATCTGCATGCCAGTACCAATACCAAGACGACACTTACCTCCCCCAGGATTGGAGCAGAAAAGTTCCTCACGAAAGGAAGTCTCAGCATCCTTGACCCGAGGACCTGAGCGCCTGCTTCCGGAACGCTTTGATCTACAACGTTTGGCGCTTGACCTTTTACCCATTTTGATTAATAAAAAAACATAACTGCACTACTAGCTCTATTTAACCTTCTCTGATATCGTCTAATAAGGAAAATCAATTTCCTAAATTACGGCGCGAATCAAGACCATCAGGAGTAAAAGCGATAAAAATTATTACTCGGCAAAGGAAATAAGAGCAAAAAATTAGATCAGCAAAATATGGTAACCAAATCTTCGGATCCTTGGAAGGGTCCATTGTTTAAAAAGGAAATTGGCCTCGGGCCCATTAACAGCATAAGTTTTAAATAAAAAGAGATCAGAGGGGAGGCCCATCAGCCGGACGCTTGTCAGCTCGTTTGGTCGTAGAGGATGAGGGACCCGTCTCAGCAGCATCAGAACCAGGAGTATCGCGTCTGCGCCTCTTAACGGCGACGATCCGGCGGATTTCTGGTGGATGGTCAATAGAGATGTCACGAGTAGCACTGGCAGGGGCAGTTCTAGCCAATAGGGTGGCCTTGGCGCGTTTCGATGAACCTCGGAAGCCTTCTCTCCACCTCTCATCCACTTACGGAAAACATCTGGAATAGGCATGATGGAGTCAAAATTTTGACGCTCCCAGTTGATTGGATCTGTTTCAAGCCTTCTGATCCTCCTCTCATAGTCTAAGATCCTAACCTGTAGCTTCTTCTTCTCAGTTACCAAACGCGAGCGCTTGGCAACGAGACTGTCATGTTTTTCAACAATCTAAACAAAAAAAATATATCAGGGTTCGACACTGGGATTAACATCTAAACGTTCCGGAAGTCCTAGGAGAACCTAAACCTAGAATTCAATCACCAGGTGTTACTAAGAAAGAAGTTAGGGAAAAGAGGGAATAAACCTCAGCCATATAATCCTGGACTTGAGACCATTCGTGGACACAGTCGGGAATCTCCATGTCGGGGTATTGAACGCCCAGAGGAATGAATTTACCATCTACATCTCTGCTTGTGGTCGGAAGTCGAGGAAAAGGAAGACGACCTTGAACATGCGCCCTAGTGCCCTCACGAGGGGCCGAAACAGCGCTGTCATCACTGGAGGAAGAAGAAAACATGATCACCGAAAACGAAATATGTGCAGAACGAAAGAGGAAGAAAAACATATGGGGAAACTAAAAGGTTTCGTATCTCTTCTTCCTCAATATAAAGAAACAATCATAACATCACGTTTCTCGATTAAGGCAGTAGGGGAGTGTAATAAAGAAGGCAATTAAGCTTCTCTACCTAAAAACCTAGAGGGTCTAGGGAACCTCAAGCGTCAAATCAATTTCGGAGTCAAAATTTAAACGGTAGTGGATGGGCTTATTCGGGGAATAGGCCAGGCCCAAAGAAAAGGAGCGCAGTTTCGCTTTGTAGTAAGATAAAAACACGCACGTTCAAACCAAAGGAATTTCTTAATTCCGAGCTCCGAGCTCACTGGACTCGGAACCTGAATCCGAGAACTCAAAATCTCGAAACAGTTATTCAACAAACGACAAAAGGTCAGAAAAAGATGGGAGCATATCCACTTTTCACAGACCAATGGGCCTGATCAACCCTAACACTTTCAACAAACAAAACCTTTGAATCGAATAAAAAGGCTTTGCAAACCTAAAAATTCGAATTAAGTTCAAGGTTTAAAAGCCTCCTCAGGCAAAATGAAACATTAAGTCATCAAAGCCCCCATGGGCAACAAAATAACAAAAACAAGTCCAAACAATAAAGGGAAATTTCCCTGAAGAAGCGGATATAACCGCAAAATTAACGAACTTCGGAAGTTGAATCTCCCAACTCCGAATTAACAACTTCAATAGGATTCACTTCGGAGCTCGGTGGCGGAACCTCCAAGCTGGCGTGATGAATAGTCGCCTCGGGAACAGTTCGAAGCTCAGACACCTGTTTGTTTCCGAGCAAATAAAAGTTAGAACCGAACTGATAGATAAAAGAAGGAATTATAAAATTCACCTCTAGAGTAATTGGGATCGGAGCAGATGAAGGGTCGATTCTCTCCGAAGATCCAAACCCTCCTTCCATGAGGTTCAGCGAAGCCAAGGACGGACCAGTTTCGTCTATTGGAGGAGAGTCAGCGAAGTATTCAGCATATTTCTGAAGATCAAAGTCAGCTGGAGGAAGAGAAGAAAGCTTCTCATTAGTCTCCCTCAACATCTTGTCTAGAGCATCGAGCTCATCGCCAGGAGAGACCTTGCCTTCAACGATCTGAACAAGGAGCATCTTGTTTCTATTGATCTCCACCAAGTCAGCTTCAGCTCTTTTCCTCACCTTAACACAACGAAGGTACTCGAAAATGTCATCAAAAAGTATTTGACCTCAGGATTTCACCATTTTCCGGGCTGAGTGTGCAGACACCTTCAAGTCATGCTCACGGAGTTTAACTAAGGCTTCATTCTTCAAATCTTGCTCTTTCAGTTTGGCCTTAAGGTTGTGGAGTTCAATGCCCATGGCCTCATACGACTCTTTGGAAGAAGAAGCACTTGCAGTAAAGAATCGAATTATCTGTTCTTGAGACTTTCCGAGCTCCTGAGCCTTTTCAAGTTCTTTTTTAAGAACATCAACCGAACTAGCGCGAGCTTCTGACTGGATCAGTGCCTCCTTAAGTTCTTTCCCTGATTGCTCCAAAGCGGTATTATAACTCTAAAGTTAAAAATCGACCTTTAAAAGTCGGGGACTTTGTCCTTCGCCGCGTTTTTGAAAACAAAAAAGAAGACGGCGCAGGGAAGCTCGGAATTAACTGGGAGGGACCTTACGAGGTCTCTGAGATAGTTCGGAATGGCGTGTATCGGCTAAAGGAGCAGGATGGAACAGACGTTCCACGTCCTTGGAACATCCTAAATTTGAAAAAGTTTTATGCTTAAATTTTTCTTTGTAAAATGAACTACGATTTGGCTTGATCCCTGCAAAGGGTACGTAGGCAGCTCGGATGAGCTCAGCTATTTTATTAAATAAAATCAAATCCTCTTTATTTTGTTTTCAAAAAAAAAGAGGGGGGGAAGGGATTATACCACCTTCTTCATTACAAGGAATTTCAAAAGAAAAACATGGACAATACAACTGAGGATTTGGTTCATATGAATCTAGTCTTCTCTTTCGAACACTTCGACTCCTTGACTAGCGAGGTCAATTATCACCCGAAGGCCAGCTGGTATCCCACCAAAGAATTGATCAAAACCCAAATCAAGCCAGTGTTCGGGATGAGCTTCCAGAACGCATAGATCTTTCGAAATCTCAAGCATCCTTTTTTCGAATTGAAACACCTTTCTCTGGAGAAATTCCCTTTCGCTTCGAAGACCTTTGTATTTGTTTACGAGCTGTAATACCGGCTATAATCAGTTATCTTCCTTATACCCAACTGAGTTGTTCAAGTTGCAAGAAAACTTACCTTCTCGAGATAGTCATGCGCAGAGATGTAATGGCCAGGGGAGAGTTGCTCGAGCATCCCCCGAGGAATCTGCATGCCAGTACCAATACCAAGACGACACTCACCTCCCCCTGGATTGGAGCAGAAAAGTTCCTCACGAAAGGAAGTCTCAGCATCCTTGACCCGAGGACCTGAGCGCCTGCTTCTGGAACGCTTTGATCTACAACGTTTGGCGCTTGACCTTTTACCCATTTTGATTAATAAAAAAGCATAACTGCACTACTAGCTCTATTTAACCTTCTCTGATATCGTCTAATAAGGAAAATCAATTTCCTAAATTACGGCGCGAATCAAGACCATCAGGAGTAAAAGCGATAAAAATTATTACTCGGCAAAGGAAATAAGAGCAAAAAATTAGATCAGCAAAATATGGTAACCAAATCTTCGGATCCTTGGAAGGGTCCATTGTTTAAAAAGGAAATTGGCCTCGGGCCCATTAACAGCATAAGTTTTAAATAAAAAGAGATCAGAGGGGAGGCCCATCAGCCGGACGCTTGTCAGCTCGTTTGGCCGTAGAGGATGAGGGACCCGTCTCAGCAGCATCAGAACCAGGAGTATCGCGTCTGCGCCTCTTAACGGCGACGATCCGGCGGATTTCTGGTGGATGGTCAATAGAGATGTCACGAGTAGCACTGGCAGGGGCAGTTCTAGCCAATAGGGTGGCCTTGGCGCGTTTCCGATGAACCTCGGAAGCCTTCTCTCCACCCCTCATCCACTTACGGAAAACATCTGGAATAGGCATGATGGAGTCAAAATTTTGACGCTCCCAGTTGATTGGATCTATTTCAAGCCTTCTGATCCTCCTCTCATAGTCTAAGATCCTAACCTGTAGCTTCTTCTTCTCAGTTACCAAACGCGAGCGCTTGGCAACGAGACTGTCATGTTTTTCAACAATCTAAACAAAAAAAATATATCAGGGTTCGACACTGGGATTAACATCTAAACGTTCCGGAAGTCCTAGGAGAACCTAAACCTAGAATTCAATCACCAGGTGTTACTAAGAAAGAAGTTAGGGAAAAGAGGGAATAAACCTCAGCCATATAATCCTGGACTTGAGACCATTCGTGGACACAGTCGGGAATCTCCATGTCGGGGTATTGAACGCCCAGAGGAATGAATTTACCATCTACATCTCTGCTTCTGGTCGGAAGTCGAGGAAAAGGAAGACGACCTTGAACATGCGCCCTAGTGCCCTCACGAGGGGCCGAAACAGCGCTGTCATCACTGGAGGAAGAAGAAAACATGATCACCGAAAACGAAATATGTGCAGAACGAAAGAGGAAGAAAAACATATGGGGAAACTAAAAGGTTTCGTATCTCTTCTTCCTCAATATAAAGAAACAATCATAACATCACGTTTCTCGATTAAGGCAGTAGGGGAGTGTAATAAAGAAGGCAATTAAGCTTCTCTACCTAAAAACCTAGAGGGTCTAGGGAACCTCAAGCGTCAAATCAATTTCGGAGTCAAAATTTAAACGGTAGTGGATGGGCTTATTCGGGGAATAGGCCAGGCCCAAAGAAAAGGAGCGCAGTTTCGCTTTGCAGTAAGATAAAAACACGCAAGTTCAAACCAAAGGAATTTCTTAATTCCGAGCTCCGAGCTCACTGGACTCGGAACCTGAATCCGAGAACTCAAAATCTCGAAACAGTTATTCAACAAACGACAAAAGGTCAGACAAAGATGGGAGCATATCCACTTTTCACAGACCAATGGGCCTGATCAACCCTAACACTTTCAACAAACAAAACCTTTGAATCGAATAAAAAGGCTTTGCAAACCTAAAAATTCGAATTAAGTTCAAGGTTTAAAAGCCTCCTAAGGCAAAATGAAACATTAAGTCATCAAAGCCCCCATGGGCAACAAAATAACAAAAACAAGTCCAAACAATAAAGGGAAATTTCCCTGAAGAAGCGGATATAACCGCAAAATTAACAAACTTCGGAAGTTGAATCTCCCAACTCCGAATTAACAACTTCAATAGGATTCACTTCGGAGCTCGGTGGCGGAACCTCCAAGCTGGCGTGATGAATAGTCGCCTCAAGAACAGTTCGAAGCTCAGACACCTGTTTGTTTCCGAGCAAATAAAAGTTAGAACCGAACTGATAGATAAAAGAAGGAATTATAAAATTCACCTCTAGAGTAATTGGGATCGGAGCAGATGAAGGGTCGATTCTCTCCGAAGATCCAAACCCTCCTTCCATGAGGTTCATCGAAGCCAAGGACGGACCAGTTTCGTCTATTGGAGGAGAGTCAGCGAAGTATTCAGCATATTTCTGAAGATCAAAGTCAGCTGGAGGAAGAGAAGAAAGCTTCTCATTAGTCTCCCTCAGCATCTTGTCTAGAGCATCGAGCTCATCGCCAGGAGAGACCTTGCCTTCAACGATCTGAACAAGGAGCATCTTGTTTCTATTGATCTCCACCAAGTCAGCTTCAGCTCTTTTCCTCGCCTTAACACAACGAAGATATTCGAAAATGTCATCAAAAAGTATTTGACCTCAGGATTTCACCATTTTCCGGGCTGAGTGTGCAGACACCTTCAAGTCATGCTCACGGAGTTTAACTAAGGCTTCATTCTTCAAATCTTGCTCTTTCAGTTTGGCCTTAAGGTTGTGGAGTTCAATGCCCATGGCCTCATACGACTCTTTGGAAGAAGAAGCACTTGCAGCAAAGAATCGAATTATCTGTTCTTGAGCCTTTCCGAGCTCCTGAGCCTTTTCAAGTTCTTTTTTAAGAACATCAACCGAACTAGCGTGAGCTTCTGACTGGATCAGTGCCTCCTTAAGTTCTTTCCCTGATTGCTCCAAAGCAGCAATCCTATTCTGCAGGGACTCACTACTAGCAATGTTGGGAATAATCCGTGATTCATAACAGCTGACCATGCTGCTAACGAAGCCGGCACACTAAAAGAAGATTCAGGAAATTAAAACTTAGCAACCTTGAGGGTGTACGAAATTCGTTATATAAAAAAAATGAATGATGAAACTAAACCTGAGCAGCGTGAAGTGCGTAGTTAGAATAGAAGTCACGGATTTCAGGCCTCCAGCGCTCAAGTTGAGGGATAGGGTCACCCGCTTGGGTTCCGAGATGCTTAAAAACATTCGCAGCACCATCGCGAGCTAAATAAAAAAAAAAGAAAACATCTTTGTTACATTTCGACAAGGGGAAGGAGACCAAAAGGCTTAATAAAGATACCTGTAAAAGCAGGATTAGGAGTGGGGCCACGACGGGACGGCCTGCTAGATCTTGAGCCTTGAGAGCGAGAGTCCTTATCCACACGGGGCCTTGCCTCCAAAGTAGGGGCTATGGGATTGTCAGAATCGACCCGAGGTGAGTCGTCGGAAACATGTGCAATTAGCTCGGGTGGAAAGGACACCTCATGACGAGTAGCCATAAGAACTTCATCTGAGCCGACCTGGCCTGAACCACCAGAAGGTTGAGGGATCGGAGTAGGTGGGAGAGGCATCTCGGAACAAGTTCTTTTTAAACGCTGAGAGGAACTCGCCGTTGGGTCAACCGCTGAATCCGAAGTCCGTTTCTTCGAGGTCCTCTTTGGAAGAGAAGCGAGGGTGACATCGAAGTCATCCCCCGCAGGAGCGGCGGGACCTGGAAGAGGAGACGGGGGGCGACCAAAGACCTTGAGAGCTTCAGGAGAACCATCGTTAACAAGGATAGCTTTACGATGAACCTCAACGTTAGGCGAAACCCTTTTTTCTTTACTGATAGTGGCAACAGCATTCATCATATCAATCTCTTTGCCCCTTCGCTCACGAAGACCCAATTCACTCCAATTTTCATCAAAAGTACCTTTAATTTTACGGCCAAAACGGCGCCTCATCATGTCCAAACCTCGATGAATCCTTTGGATAGTAAAAGAGTTCCAGTGAATACGTTGCTCCGAAGCAGCCTTGAAAAAGTGGAAGAAACCTTGATAAAATTCATGTCGTTTTAACTTATTGTCTGCTAAAAAAAAAAAAAAAAAAAAAAGAAAATGCCGAACTCAGCAATCCAAAGGTATAGAGTGTACTAATTAAGCGAATAAGAGGAGGCATCAAAGGAACAGTCTCCTTACCTGGTCCGGACAGAAATTTTGTCCTAAAGATTTCGCTAAAACTCCCGGCAGAGGACTCGTCAATCTTGAACAAGAACCAGTATCTTCTCCAATTTTCATCTTTAAGAGGAAAACCGTCGAATAATGCTCTGTCTGTGCGAGGATGGAGCGTGAAAGTACCGCTCCTGCGAGCGATGCAGACGCTGAACAACTCATAAAGTTCGTCAAGACCAATGGCGAAGTTCGCCTCCATAGCCACGGTTATTGCGCACAGGATATTACGAATTAAATTCGGGGTGCATTGCGGAAAAGCAAGACCTAGAGCATCGAAGTACAGAAGCAGTAAATCAGGAATAGGAAAGGGCAAGCCACAACCTTTAAAGTAAACTTCGTAAGCATAACAATATCCGGGGCGTACGGATTTTGGAGACTCATTCGGCTCCGGAAGAACAAGTTCCACGTCCTTCGGAATATTGCACAGGCGCCGGAGCAGATCGAGCGATTCTTCGGAGGAAAGGGTTGACCAATACGGACCGAATTCGTCCCCTGGTTGGGTACAATCAGTGGCACCTGGGTTAGCCATGTTATCTCCAGCAGCGATTATAGCAAGCTTTTCTTCCGTTGGGACAATAGCAGCAGAACGAGGCGGCGACATCTCGGAATTTTCAATGAAAGGGTAAAAGTAAAGATGGAGGAAGAAGATAAAAAAAAACTTTTTTGAGTTTACTTTTATTAACCGCTACATAGAATGTGGGGAAGTGGAGCAGTTTCCCCACTATATTAATATAAAAATTGGTCACCAATCAAGGACAAAATCGGCGAAGGTCAGGGAGATCAAATCGATGTAATCACGGGAATCAAAGCAATGATGGAAAACACAGTAAATCCGGATAAAATAAAAAATCAGCATTTAACTCCAAGTCATCCGAGCTGAATAGCTCGGAAGACTTGGGGGGCAATTGTTGATACCGGATCCCGAATTGAAGACGAATCCAAGTCAGAAGCCCAAGAGCAAAGCCCAATAGAGCTCGGACGGAAGGTAGTTCGGGGAGAAGGAGTGAGCTCGGACAGAAAGAAAAGGCCCACAACGCGAAGCCCACAAGGAAATTTGAATATAGCTGTTACAATAATAAAGACAAGATCAAAACCGACGTCATTAATGTAAATAATTGTAATAATGACATTAAATACAATTAATGTCCTAGAGTAGGGGTATAAATATAAGACAATCCGAATGTAAGGGGGACAATCTTTTTTCAATAATAATACTCATATTTTACACTTTTGTCTTAGCAAATTATTGTTGAAATATCGTTCTTATTCTTATCTTTATTCCATTATATTTTGAGTGTTGGATTCGGGATCCACACCGTACAACTTCCCGAAAGAAAAGATTAGCTAAGGACGTGGCGTCCGTGAACTTGTTGCATGGTATGAAGTGAGCCATCTTGGAAAACCTATCAACAACCACAAAGATGGAATCCTTTCGGTAGTGACTTGGAAGTCCTAGCACAAAATCCATAGACAAATCGACCCATGGTCCATCCGGAATAAGCAACGGCTTGTAGAGGCCATGGGGCCGTGGGGTGGACTTGGCGGTCCGAAGTGATGCAACGTCCCACGAACTTCTTGACCATGCGTTTCATCTTAGGCCAATAAAAATGCTCCTTAAGGACTTCTAAAGTCTTGGTGACCCCAAAGTGACCGGTGAGGCCTCCTCCATGTGACTCTTGCATTAGTAAGGTCCTAATAGATCTGGCTGGTATGCAAAGCCTCTTGTCCCGGAAAAGAAAACCGTCTTGTATCTAGAACTGTGAATGAATTCCTTTGCCGTGATCTCTATAGTGTTCCCCAAACTCCGGGTCTTCTTTGTATGCTTCCTTCAATGCTTCAAAACCCAAAACTCTTGCCTCCATAGTTGTGATCAAAGCGTGTCTTCTTGATAGCGCATCGGCTACTAAATTCTCCTTGCCTTTCTTGTACTTGATGACGTATGGGAAAGCCTCTATGAACTCTAACCACTTCGCATGCCTCTTCTTCAAATTGGTTTGGCCCCTAAGATGCTTCAAAGTCTCATGATTCGTGTGGATCACGAATTCTCGTGGCAAAAGATAATGTTGCCAAGTCTCCATGGTCCGGACTAAGGTGTATAGCTCCTTGTCGTAGGTCGGATAGTTGAGAGTAGGGCCATGTAGCTTCTCACTAAAGTAAGCCACGGGTTTGCCTCCTTGGGTTAGGACCGCTCCAATCCTGATGCCGGATGCATCACATTCCACTTCAAAAGTCTTCTTGAAATGATGCTTCTTGACTTGGACCCCATGTAAACTCCTCATTCTTCTTGGTTACGGCGGTAAGAGGTGCGGCTATGGTGCTAAAATCCTTGACAAAACGTCGATAGAAACTTGCTAATCCGTGGAAGCTTCTAACTTAACTTACGGTGGTTGGTGTAGGCCATTCCTCTATTGCCCGAATCTTCTCTTGGTCCACTCTAAGTCCCTGCTCACTTACAACAAAACCTAGGAAGATTAGTTCATTAGTACCGAACACACACTTCTTGAAGTTGGTCAAAACCGCTTCAAGATGGAACAAGTGATCCTCCAAGCTATGGCTATAGATCAAGATATCATCAAAATAAACCACAACAAACTTATTAATGAAAGGTCTAAGGATGTGATTCATTAACCGCATAAGGGTGGATGGGGCGTTGGAGAGGCCAAATGGCATGACTAGCCACTCGTACAATCCTTGCTTGGTCTAGAAAGCCGTCTTCCATTCATCCCCTTCTTTCATTCGCACTTGGTGATAGCCATTCTTGAGATCAATCTTGGTGAAAATAATAGCTCCATCTAACTCGTCCAACATGTCATCAAGTCTTGGGATAAGATGCCTATACTTCACCGTGATGTTGTTGACTGCTCTACAATCCACACACATGCGCCAAGATCCATCCTTCTTCGGCACTAGGAGAACCGGTACGGCACAAGGACTAAGACTCTCTCGAACATAACCTTGCTTCATAAGTTCTCCAACTTGCTTCTCTAGTTCTTTGCCTTCGGTGGGGTTAACTCTATAGGCTGGTCTATTCGGTAATTGAGCTCCCGAGATAAGGTCTATTTGATGTTCAATCCCTCGGATAGGTGGTAAACCGTGTGGAAGTTCTTCCGGAAATACATCTTGAAATCGCTTGATGATGGCCTTAATCTCTTCCAGAATGTCCTTGCCTTCACAATCTAAAGTCAAAACATCTTTAAAGACCATTAGTAACACTTGGCAAGAGGAGTCACCAAGTGATCTCCTAACATCACTAGCATTGATCAAGAAATTTGACTTAGAGCTAGGTTCACTAGACATTTTCGATTGCATTTCATTAACTTGGGTGGGTGACAATGGCTTTCAGCAAATCCGTTTACTATTATGGATGAAAGTATACTCATTAGTAAGGCCACAATGCGATGTCTTCTTATCAAATTGCCAAGGCCGACCCAATAATAGGTGGCTAGCTTGCATAAGGACAACATCGCACAAGACTTGGTCTTGGTAAGGGCCAACGCTAAAAGGTACTAACACTTGTTTGGATACTTGTATGACGGATTTATTATTTAACCACTTAAGCTTATAGGGCTTGGGATGGCTTGTGGTTGCCAAAGAAAGTTTCTTGACCATGTAGGAACTCGCAACATTGGTGCAAGAGCCCCCATCAATGATCAAGCCACAAACCTTCCCACTTACCATGCACCGGGTGTGGAAGATGTTGTCGCGTTGGTTGGATTCGTCCATAGCTTGACTTGTGTTTAGCATACGGTGGATCATAAGGAGTTCTCCAACTTCCGGTTCGGCAATGGCTTCCTTGATCTCGGAGTCAATGGTTTGGTCTTGTGGGTCTTCGGCTTCATCTTGAGACTCGTAATCTCCGGCGTTGGTAACGATCATGGTCCGTTGGTTGGGGCAGTCGCGTGCATAATGACCTCGGCCTTGACATTTGAAGCAAACGATGTCTCGGGTTCTTGTGTCGGGTGGTGGAGGTCGTCGCTCGGTCCGGGTATCATTGGTGGTCTCACAGGGCTTGAATCGGGAATCTATGCGAGCAGCCTTTGGTTCGACGGTTCCGTGGGTGGTCTTATCGGGTACGCGGTTGGTTCCACGGCTTGGTGAAGCATTCGGCGACCAACTGGAGAGGCCTTGACCTCATGCCCGGATAGTGCTAGCATTCTTCTTCTTAATTTGTTGCTCCACTTGAACGGCTATGTGTAGCATTTCTTCGAACCCTTGGTATGATTGGCGCTCAACCTTCCTTGTGATCCGGTCATTCAAACCATCTATGAATAGGGCCATCAAAGCTTCTTCGGTATCTTCTAGTTGTAGACGGTTCCTCAAATGCTCGAACTCTTCATAGTATTCTTCAACACTCTTTGATCCTTGAGAAAGCTTCCTAAACCGTCCCACCTGTCCCAAACAAAGAACACGTGCGTCAAAGGCTATGATATGATGATAAGATGGAATCTTTTCAAAAATATGACAGCTAATGATTGGCAAAAAGCAAACGGTCAAAAAGAACAAAAAGCAACCTAGGACACAAACAAAAACGCTAGAGGACAAACGGTACAAACCCGCGTGACCCAAAACGTTACACGTGGGTTTCAAGGATCACAAACAACACGCGATTAAAACAAAAACAATTTTGAAAAGATCTAGCAACCTAAAGACAAGAAAAACTCGAAGAACACTCAAGAACACTAAGAACCAAATGAAGAAACACAACAGCGAGTCAAAGAAGAAAACTATTTATGGTTTTTTTTTTTTTTTGAAAGAAACGAAAACAAGGAAAGCAAAAGAGATCTAAGAAGGATAGATACAACCTGGTGGAACGTTCGGCTCTGATACCAAAAACTGATGCGTCACACGGTCACGGGTAGTCCCTGGGACGATGGTACGGACGGCTAGCGGTACGGACGGGCCTACGGGTCACGACGGTTGCGATAGAGCGGATGGAGGTTGACGATGAGAAACTCGACTCGTCTAGACTCCACAAGGAAAGGAATGAGATGGGAAGAGACAACCGGTAAGAAACTCGACCCGGTGGTAACTTCGGACGATGGTACGGACGGTGGATCAGACTAGCGACACACGAGTGATGGCTCTCTCGTGATACGGCTAACCTTAGAGGGTTTGAACCCGGTTCGAACACTCTAAGAACTCTCAATGTTTTCGCAACAAAAAAGAGAAGAAAAGGAAACGATTTTTATTATCAAAGTAGGCTAAAAAGTTTACAAAGACTTAGATGGCCTTTATATAGGCGAATACAAAAGAGACTCTAAAAAAACCCTAAGTCGTCCGGTGAAAGACGCGGGTCAACAAAAGGCATACGTGTCCTTATTACAAACCACACACTAAGAAGAGCCTAACGGCTTTATTTTGAAAGGGAGAAAGGATGGCCACGTCATTCGGAGACGCATGGCCATGCACTAAGTCACGTTGGCCTCATTAAAACATCACTCGGTAAACCACGTAGGATAAACCCGAGTTGAGGAAAAAGAGTACCAAGTCCCTTAGCGACTTGGGGTCTTCACCTAGTGATGATGAAGACGGACCGGACAACCTCTGGCCCGGGTAGGCCTTGTCCGGTCGAGTCAAGTGACCGCGGGTCATATGACTCTAAGTATCGGTCCGTGAACTTGTTCAACTTGTCTCTGAGGTTGCGGGAAGCGCTCTTGGACCTTGTGGTAGCTCCTTGTGTAATTTGAGGTGTCTTGGTCGCCTCTTGTGTTCCGCGGGTCATGACGGGTCGTCCCTCGTCCCGGCTCTCGTCCCGGCTCTCATCCCGGTCCTCGTCCCGTGAAACACCCTAGCCCAGTTTTCCTTAACCCGGGCCAGAGGTTCACCCGACCAGTCACCCTAGTGAACACTTAGTCCGGTTTTACTTTCATTTTACTTAGCATTTTTAAAGCATTTCTAGGCGTTTAGACAAGACAGTGAGCATAAGCAGAATACTTGAATTAATCAAACTGAGGTTCTAATACAACGGTAAGTTTGCTAATAAGCTATTACATCGTTATACTAGACCAACATACATTACTATCCCTTTACACCACCATCCTTCCTTCCTTGCCTTAGTCCCACGAACTGGTTCAGCCACTTTCATTCCCTTTACCTGCATCCACAAAGGAGGCATAAGCAAACGAATTGCTGAGTGAGAGCAGTCGTCCCGTCTCACCCGGCAACAGTCAAACAGTCAATAATCACAGTAAACAGTTCAAACAGTCAAGCATTGCCAGTCCGGCCAGTAACTCGTCACGCATAGTCACCCCCGGTACAAGGAGTCGACCACCGTGACAGAGCCATCAGTAATCATCAGTCAAGACAAGCAATCAGTCGGATCTACTTAGACTCCGTGAACTTTACAAGAAAACGACTCAAGACAGTGACCACGGTCACGCACTCACCTTAACAGGTCGGTTACGGTACGATGATTCACTTTCCGACACCTCTTGTCGCCAACAGTCACGATAACCGCTTGATTGGCTACCGCAGACGACGTATCTCCATGAAACTTAACATAAACGACGATGATCCTTCGCAAGATCACCCAGAACACACCAGAACGACTATCGGATCACGCAGACACGATCGCCGGTACAGTCTGACATCGGACTCAGTCGGATTCTCAACACTTAGCCGAATTCTCTCGACGGATCTCTTTCTTTTCTTTCTCTTTATGAGTTCTTAAGCTTTCTCTCGCAGAATAATGGAGAATGAACACGCCAATTCACTTATCCATCGCGATATCCCCAGTAACCGTCCATGGACACGCTTCCGCGTCTACACGTGTCCCTAGTAACCGTCTAAATGAAACTCTGCGTTTTGGCTTGCGCATAAATAACCATCTCGCACACTCTCACGTGTGAAGACACGCGAATCCTTAACTCGCAGTTAGTCGGCCCCGACAGTCCCAACTGCCTTGTCCGAACACCGACCAACCCGAGTAACCGTCGTCCCTTGTCGGAAAATCACATAATCGATGTTTTGAGCTGGTTTAGCTCGGCAGTTCATCCCAAATCCATCTAAGTACGTCACATTCGGATTCCCTTGGTCTTTCCCGACCATTTTCCTTAGAATTTTCCGAACACGGTCTTTACAATTCTCCCCCACTTAGATGAGATTCGTCCTCGAATCTAAGACTTAACCATTGATAATGAGACTCAACCTACCAGACAGCGTACGGACAGTGACCCGGACGACGGGCGGTACGAGAGACGGGACGAGGTACGGGACGATGACCGGACCAGGACGACGCAAGGTACACGGACAGCAACCAAGGCACCTCAGATCCTTCCAGGGGCTATCACAAGGTCCAGGAGCACCGGTCGAGGCCTTTTGACCAAGTGCAATGCATTCGCGGACGAGTTCATTCGAACGTACGACCCACGGTCGTACGATCCCATCGGACCCGATCGCCCGGATGACCGTGAGGTTGTCCGGACCGTCTTCACCATCACTAGGTGAAGACCCGAAAGTCACTAAGGAAATTAATACTCTTTCCCTACTTAGGTTTATCCCATTGGGTTTACTAGGAGGGTTTTAATGAGGCCAAGGAACTTAGCGCATGGCCATGCACCTCCGTGTGACGTGGCCATCTTCTCTTCCTTTCAATAATATAGCCGTTTGGCTTTTCTTTTTTTGTGGTTTGTGTTGAGACGCGTATGCCAATGTTGACCCGCGTCTTTGACCGAACGTTTTTAGGGTTTTCTTAAGTCCTTTTGTAATCGCCTATATAAAGGCCTCCTAGACCAACTTGTAAGGGTTAGCTTCTTTGAAATAAAAATCAGTTTCTTTCCTTTTCTCATTTGTTGCAAAAACATTGAGAGCTCCTTAGAGTCTTTGAATCGGATTCAAAGTCTCTAAGTGTAACCGTATCGCGAGTTTCACCAACCCTCGTGTGTCGTTACTTCGTTCCGCCATCACGTATCCATTCACCGAGTCACTACCGGTTCGAGTTTCTCACTGGTCGTTGCTCTCCACCCTCAAGCCCATACCTTTGGAGGCTAGACGGATCGAGTTTCTCTTCGTCAACCTCTTCCACCGCTAGCGACCGATTGTGACCCGTAGGCCCTACCGTACCGAGCATCGACCGTACCATCGTCCCGAAGGTGTCTTCGGTGACCGTGTGACGTATCAGTTTTTGGTATCAGAGCCGAACGTTCCATCAGGTTGTATCTATCCTTACTAGATCCGTTTTTGTTTTCCTTGTTTTCGTTTCTTTCAAAAAAAAAAACCCATAAAAAGTTTCTTTTTGTTTCGCCGTTGAGTTTCTTCGTTTGGTTCTTGTTGTTCTTGAGTGTTCTTCGAAGTTTTTCTTGTCTTTAGGTTGCTAGATCTTTTCAAAATCGTTTTGTTTTCATCGCGAGTTGTTTGTGGTCCTTGAAACCCACGTGTAACGATTTGGGTCACGCGGGTTCGTACCGTTTGTCCTCTAGCGTTTTTGTTTGTGTCCTAGGTTTGCTTTTTGCTTTTTGACTGTTCTCTCTCCAATCATTAGCTGTCACTCATTTAAATTTGATTCCCCTTATCTCTTAGTCGCGCAAAACTTAACACACGTGCGTTCTGTTTTTATTCGGGACAGGTGGACGATCGCCAGACCATACGGCACCAACCCGGACAACGACAACTCACGGACCATCGACCACCACCAGCCTATTTCCGACCAACCGCCGACCACCAAATCCGATTCAACTTTCCGACCATCCACCACCGTCGATCACCTATTTCCGACCAACCGCCGCCGTCTAATCTTTTCCGGTACACCGGAATCCGTACTATGGCCGAACAAGATCCGTCGTTGGCTCCGGCTCCTCCACCTGATATTGGAGCCGTTCTGATTCAAATCCAAGCTTAAATGGGACGAATCGATGACAGGCTTGACCGCTTGGAGCAAGCTAGACCTCCACCCGTACCGCGTGTATGACCGGTCCGAGACCAATGATTTCCACCGATCGGAGACCAAGATCAAGACGAAGGTCAAATTGAGGTTCACACCTCAGATGAAGAAGACCCCGACTATCCAAGATGAACGACCCTTGGGTCCAAACCTTACCGGGCCATCGTGCAAGATCACCGTACCAACCTTTGCCGGGAGGGTCGACCCGGAGGCCTACCTCCAATGGGAAGGTCGAATGGACAAGGTTTTCTCTTGCTACAACTATCCGGAGCTACGGAAGGTTACCATAGCCGCTACTCAACTCACGGACCATGCCCTCACTTGGTGGGACCGTGATGTCGATGACCGGAGGCGGAACCATGACCGACCCATATCCACTTGGGACGCTATGAAGGCCCTTATGCGTCGTCGGTACATCCCTCAATACTTTAGCCATGATTTGCAAAGGCGTTTTAGGAAGCTTACTCAAGGATCAAAGAGCGTTGAAGAGTACTATGAAGAATTTGAGCACCTAAGGAACCGGTTACAACTAGAAGAGACCGAAGAAGCTTTGATAGCCCAATTCTTGGATGGCTTGAACGATCGTATCACAAGGAAGGTTGAACGCCAAACCTACCACGGGTTTGATGAGATGCTACACTTAGCCGTTCAAGTCGAACAACAAATCAAGAAGAAGACTTCAAGTTTACTCCGGACCCGAGGCCAAGGACTCCCTAGTTGGTCACCGAACGCATCACCATCACGCGGGAACAACCGAGACACCGAGAAGTCCAAAGACTCAAAAGCCGTTCGAGTGGAATCTCGATTCAAGCCAAGGGACCGAGCACCCGATACCAAGACCGACGCGCAACAACCTCAAGCCGTCGATACACGAAGCCGGGATATCATTTGTTTCAAGTGTCAAGGCCGAGGGCACTATGCCCGAGATTGTCCGAACAAACGAACCATGATCATTACCACCACGGGCGACTATGAATCTTAAGATGAAGCCGAAGACCCACAAGACCAAACCATTGACTCCGAGATCGAAGAAGCCATCGCCGAACCGGAAGTTGGGGAGCTACTAATGATCCGAAGGATACTAAACACAAGCCAATCACTAGATGACTCCAACCAAAGGGACAACATCTTCCACACCCGGTGCATGGTAAGTGGGAAGGTGTGTGGGTTGATCATTGACGGGGGCTCGTGTACCAATGTCGCGAGTTCCTATATGGTCAAGAAACTCTCCCTTGTGACCACACCCCATCCCAAGCCTTATAAGCTTAAGTGGTTGAATAATAAATCCGTCATTCAAGTAACCGAACAAGTGTTAGTATCGTTTAGTGTTGGCCCTTACCAAGACCAACTCTTGTGCGATGTTGTTCCCATGCAAGCTAGTCACCTATTATTGGGTCGACCTTGGCAATTTGATAAGAAGACATCGCATTGTGGCCTTACCAATGAGTATACTTTTGTTCATAATAACAAACGAATTTGCCTTAAGCCTCTATCACCCACCCAAGTCAATGAAATGCAATCGAAAATGTCTAGTGAACCTAGCCCTAGGGCGAATTTCTTGATTAATTCTAGTGATGTTAGGAGATCACTTGGTGACTCCTCTTGCAAAGTGTTGCTAATGGTTTTCAAAGATGTGTTGACTATAGATTGCGAGAAGGAGGCTATTCCGGAAGAGATCAAGGCTATCATCCGGCGGTTCCAAGACGTGTTTCCGGAAGAATTGCCACACGGGTTACCACCTATCCGAGGGATTGAACATCAAATAGACCTAATACCGGGAGCTCAACTGCCAAACCGACCAGCTTATAGAGTCAATCCAACCGAAGCCAAAGAGCTAGAGAGACAAGTCGGGGATCTCATAAAACAAGGATATGTCCGAGAGAGCTTAAGTCCATGTGCCGTACCGATCCTATTAGTTCCAAAGAAGGATGGATCATGGCGAATGTGTGTAGATTGCCGAGCCGTCAACAACATAACTGTGAAGTACCGCCATCCGATTCCAAGACTAGACGACATGTTGGACGAGTTAGATGGAGCCATTATTTTCACCAAGATCGATCTCAAGAGTGGATATCATCAAGTCCGAATGAAAGAAGGGGATGAATGGAAGACCTCTTTCAAGACCAAGCAAGGCTTATACGAGTGGCTAGTCATGCCTTTTGGCCTCTCCAACGCCCCATCCACCTTTATGCGGTTAATGAATCACATCCTTAGACCTTCCATTAACAAATTTGTTGTGGTTTATTTTGATGATATCTTGATTTATAGCCGTAGCCTAGAGGATCATTTGGTCCATCTTGATGCGGTTTTGGCCACACTTCGAGAAGAAAAGCTTTATGCCAACTTCAAGAAGTGTGTCTTCGGTACTAATGAACTAGTCTTTTTAGGTTTTGTTGTAAGTGGGCAGGGACTTAGAGTGGATCAAGAGAAGATTCGAGCAATAGAAGAATGGCCTACACCAACAACCGTTAGTCAAGTCCGAAGCTTTCATGGTTTAGCAAGTTTCTATCGCCAGTTTGTCAAAGATTTTAGCACCATAGCCGCACCTCTTACCGCCATTACCAAGAAGAGTGAAGAGTTCACATGGGGTCCGAACCAAGAAGCATCTTTTCAAGAGCTTAAGAGGAGATTTACTCAAGCACCACTTCTAGTTTTGCCGAACTTTGAGAAAACTTTTGAGGTGGAGTGTGATGCATCCGGCATCGGGATTGGAGCGGTTCTAACTCAAGGAGGCAAACCCGTGGCCTATTTTAGTGAGAAGCTACATGGACCAACCCTCAACTACCCGACCTATGATAAGGAATTGTATGCTTTGGTCCGGGCAATGGACACTTGGCAACACTACCTATTGCCGAGTGAGTTTGTGATCCACACAGATCATGAGACCTTGAAGCATCTCCGAGGCCAAACCAATTTGAAGAAGAGGCATGCTAAGTGGCTAGAGTTCATCGAGTCTTTCCCATACGTCATCAAGTACAAGAAAGGCAAGGAGAATGTAGTAGCCAATGCGTTATCTAGAAGGCATGCGTTGATTACGACCATGGAAGCAAGGGTTCTAGGATTTGAGTCAATTAAGGAAGCTTACAAGGAAGATCCGGAGTTTGGGGAGAATTATAGAGATCATGGGAAAGGAAGTCACTCACGGTTCTTTGTACAAGATGGGTTCCTATTTTGCGATCGAAGGTTGTGCATACCCGCCGGTTCCATCCGAACCTTATTGATGCAAGAGGCTCATGGAGGAGGCCTTACCGGTCATTTTGGGGTTACTAAGACTTTGGAAGTCTTAAAGGGGCACTTCTTTTGGCCTAAGATGAAATGCATGGTAGAGAAGTTCGTGGGTCGATGCATCACTTGCCGGGCCGCCAAATCCACCGCACGACCCCATGGTCTATACAAACCTTTGCCGATCCCGGATGGACCATGGGTTGATTTGTCTATGGATTTCTTACTTGGGTTGCCAAGCCAATACCGAAAGGACTTGATCTTTGTTGTGGTTGACCGGTTCTCCAAGATGGCACACTTCATACCGTGCAACAAGACATCGGACGCCACGGCCCTAGCCAATTTGTTCTTTCGGGAAGTTGTGAGGCTCCATGGAATACCCCGGAGCATTGTATCGGACCGAGACCCCAAATTCCTCGGTCACTTTTGGAGAACCCTATGGAGGAAAATGGGAACCAAGCTACTTTACTCCACCGCGTGTCATCCACAAACGGATGGTCAAACCGAGGTTGTCAATAGAACCTTAGGCGCTTTGATCCGGACCACCGTAGCAAGCAATCCGGGCACTTGGCTAGAGCTACTGCCACTTATGGAATTCGCATACAACCAATCAGTTCACTCGGCCACTAAGAAATCACCTTTCCAAGTGGCCTACGGGTTTCAACCCTTAACTCCGTTGCATTTGCTACCTCTACCACCGAATGAGATTGAGTGCCAAGATGGATTAGCCAAGGCTGAGTTGATCAAGAAGTTACATGCCGAGGTCAAAGAGAACTTAGAGAGGAAGACCGAACAATATGCGCATCAAGCCAACTGACACCGCAAGGCCATGATTTTCAAGCCGGGAGATTGGGTTTGGTTACATTTGAGGCCAGAGAGGTTTCCACAACGTAGGAAAGACAAGCTAAGCCCAAGAGGAGACGGACCGTTTCAAGTCATCGAGCGGATCAACGACAACGCCTACCGCTTGGAGCTCCCCGGTACGTACAACACTTCTACGTCCTTTAATGTTGCTGACTTGGTCCCGTTTGATGTAGGTGATGATGAAGAAGTTCTGAGGTCAGAACCTTTTCAAGGGGGAGGGGATAATGAGACTCAAGCCGGGCGACGAGGCGGTACGAGAGGACTTTATATGGAGATCTCAAAGAAAAGCCAAACGACTATATTATTGAAAGGAAGAGAAGATGGCCACGTCACACGGAGGTGCATGGCCATGCGCTAAGTTCCTTGGCCTCATTAAAACCCTCCTAGTAAACCGAATGGGATAAACCTAAGTAGGGAAAGAGTACCAATTTCCTTAGTGACTTTCGAGTCTTCACCTAGTGATGGTGAAGACGGTCCGGACAACCTCACGGTCATCCGGGCGATCGGGTCCGATGGGACCGTACGACCGTGGGTCGTACGTTCGAATGAACTCGTCCGCGAATGCATTGCACTTGGACAAAAGGCCTCGACCGGTGCTCCTGGACCTTGTGATAGCCCCTGGAAGGATCTGAGGTGCCTTGGTTGCTGTCCGTGTACCTTGCGTCGTCCCGGTCCGGTCATCGTCCCGTACCTCGTCCCGTCTCTCGTACCGCCTCGTCGCCCGGCTTGAGTCTCATTATCCCCTCCCCCTTGGAAAGGTTCTGACCTCAGAACTTCTTCATCATCACCTACATCAAACGGGACCAAGTCAGCAACATTAAAGGACGTTAAAGTGTTGTACATACCGGGGAGCTCCAAGCGGTAGGCGTTGTCGTTGATCCGCTCGATGACTTGAAACGGTCCGTCTCTTCTTGGGCATAGCTTGTCTTTCCTACGTTGTGGAAACCTCTCTGGCCTCAAATGTAACCAAGCCTAATCTCCCGGCTTGAAAATCATGGCCTTGCGGTGTCGGTTGGCTTGATGCGCATATTGTTCGGTCTTCCTCTCTAAGTTCTCTTTGACCTCGGCATGTAACTTCTTGATCAACTCAGCCTTGGCTAATCCATCTAGGCACTCAATCTCATTCGGTGGTAGAGGTAGCAAATGCAACGGAGTTAAGGGTTGAAACCCGTAGGCCACTTCGAAAGGTGATTTCTTAGTGGCCGAGTGAACTGATTGGTTGTATGCGAATTCCATAAGTGGCAGTAGCTCTAGCCAAGTGCCCGGATTGCTTGCTACTGTGGTCCGGATCAAAGCGCCTAAGGTTCTATTGACAACCTCGGTTTGACCATCCGTTTGTGGATGACACGTGTTGATACCGGATCCCGACCTCATAATTGGGCCCGACTATAAGCCCAGCAAGGAAGGATCACACCACGTAATTAAGAAGTAGCTCAGAAGAAGATGAGCCCAGACACGGAAAGGAGCTCGGAGGTCCGAGATAAAGGAAGAGGCCCAAGCCCAGGAAGGATTCAAATATAGCTGTTACGATAATAAAGACAAGATCAAAACCGACGTCATTAATGTAAATAATTGTAATAATGGCATTAAACACAATTAATGTCTAAGAGTGGGAGTATAAATATAGAATAACTCCAATGTAATAGGGGGACGATTTTTTGGCAATAATACGGATACTATACTATTTTCTTGAGCAAATTATTGTTGAAATCTCTTTCTATCTTTCTAAAGTATTACTCATTTTCTTTTTTCAAATCCGTTCTTATTTGAGTGTTGGATCCGAGATCCACATTTTGGCGCTAGAAGGAGGGGAGACATAGTCTTCACTCACGCATTTCCTACCTTTATGGTAACTTCGTTCTTCAGCAACAGCGAATCGTCATGTCTCACGACACTAGTTCAAGTCATGGCGCTGATCATCCAGATCTCGTTATGGAAGCAATCAATGCTTTAACCGTGAAATTCACGACTGTCGAAAATAACATCACTACTTTGACTGTTGGTCAGGAGAATGCTTCAAAAAATCACGATATTGTAACGGCTCGATTAGATTCTTTGACTACAGCAATAAATAATCCAATAACCGCAGCAGTTATACCCCCAGTCTTACCGGTCAATCGACCACCGCGCATTGAAGTCTCTACTGACCTACCTGAAAGCTCTGGTCCAGAGCAGCGTAACAGGGAGGAAAACCCGATTGACGCGACTGGCTCGGATGGACAACAGGAAACTCCAAACACAACACAACACGCGAATCATCCGAACTTAGATTTCTTAGACGTGCAGCGCGAGCTCAAAGAAATGCGAGCTAAATTTCATCAGGCTGTGAGCCAGGCTCCTCAGATTGATCGAGTCATCGAAGAGACCTGTCGAACTCCATTCACTTCGGAAATTGCAAATGTACGACTTAAAAACCCACGTCGGCTGAAGATACCTTCCTACGATGGGATAAGAGATCCAAGGAATTACTTAGCATCATTCCAGATCGCGGTTGGTCGTTTCGATCTAGAGGAATCCGAGCAAGAGGCTGGATACTGTAAAATCTTCGCCGAACATCTATCTGGACCGGTTGTGTTATGGTTTACTCGACTCAAGCCAGAGTCCATAAAAAGTTTCAAAGACTTATCATCAGAGTTTCTCAAGCAGTACTCCATGTTCATCGAGAAAGGCACTTCGGATGCGGACCTCTGGGCTTTGTCACAAGGGCCGAACGATCCACTTCGCAAGTACATTACGAAGTTTAAAGAGGTCATCGCAAAAGTACCGGGTATATCCCATTCGACAGCAATTTCGGCTTTAAAACATGGACTTTGGCATGAATCAAGGTTCCATGAAGAGCTAATCATCAATAAGCCAGATTGTATCCAGGATGCGTTGTTCCGAGCTAATAGCTGGATCGAGGCTGAAGAGGACAAGAGGTCGACTGCAAGGAAATTCAAAAATTCACAAACTCCCACCAAGACAAGCGCTCAACTTCCGAACAGAAAATTCGAACCAAGAGAACAACGAGATCAAAAACGCCTCGGAGTAAACCCGCAAAGTAACAATATCTCCAAATCCAACTTCGGAAAAGGAAAGAAACCTTCTTTCAATACATGGGTCCGAGATGAGAATGCTTACTGTGATATTCATAGGGTCAACGGACACGCAACTAAGGACTGTGGTATCCTGAAACGGCACCTCGCAGATCTATGGGCATCTGGAACTTTAGCGAACTTCAATACCGATGAGTTCATAGCACAGTATCACAAAGCAAAAGAAAATCCAGGCGAATCACAAGGAAGTAATGAGCGACCTAAGGTGATGGAGATAGCCCCGTCCGAAGGTCCAAAACAACGGATAAACGTTATCATGGGAGGATCTAGGTTGTTCAAGGATTCAATCCGAGAGATAAAGAAACATCAACGAGCGGCAGTAATGAGTGTATCTCGTGCACCCACCGTCAGCCTGCAAACCACTGTAGTAAGTTTTGAAGAAGAGGATACTTCTCATCTATCTAAGCCGCATGATGATGCACTTGTAATAACTCTCGATGTGGCAAACTTCGAAGTAACAAAAGTCTTAATCGACACGGGTAGTTCGGTAGATCTCATTTTTCTCCGAACTCTGGAAAAAATGGGAATTTCCCGAGCAGAAATAATAGGAACACCAATGCCATTGATAGCTTTTACAAACGAGACATCAATGTCTATGGGAACGATCAAGTTGCCAGTCCTCGCGGCCGGAGTACCAACTATTGTCGAGTTTACAGTTTTCGATAAACCTTCTTCTTACAATGTGATCCTCGGGACACCATGTATTTATCAGATGAAAGCAGTACCATCGACCTATCACCAGTGCATTAAATTCCCATCAAACGAGGGGGTAAAGACCATTTATGGAGATCAGCAAACGGCTCGAACATGCTATCTCGCAAGCCATAAATTACGTCCACGATAGCAATTACAGAACTTCGGGATTATGCCAAGAACTATCAAAGTTCATAATCCCGCGGATACTACGAAAGAAGTAATTATCCATGAAGATTACCCTGAACAAAAGGTAAAAATCGGTACCGCAATGGACACTAGCGAAAGGGAAGCATTGATTCGAATGCTGAAAGATCACAAGGCTTCTTTTGCTTGGGAAGCAAAGGATATGCCGGGTATTGACCTCAAAGTAATTTCTCACGAACTACATGTTGATACGAGCTTCAAGCCGATAAAACAGAAGAGACGCAAGCTTGGACCCGAACGAGCGAAAGCTGTCAATGATGAAGTAGATAAACTCCTAGCCATAGGGTCAATCAGGGAGGTGAAATACCCTGATTGGCTCGCCAACCCGGTTGTGGTAAAGAAGAAAAATGGCAAGTGGAGAGTCTGCGTTGATTTCACCGATCTAAATAAAGCATGCCCCAAGGATAGCTTTCCGTTACCTTATATTGACCGACTTGTTGAATCGACGGCGGGCCATGAGAGATTATCTTTCATGGATGCTTATTCGGGATATAATCAAATCATGATGAAACCCGAAGACCAAGAGAAGACAGCATTCATAACTGATCGGGGGACGTATTGCTACAAGGTGATGCCTTTTGGGCTAAAGAACGCAGGAGCAACCTACCAAAGACTTGTGAACAAAATGTTTGATGGTCTCCTCGGGAAGACGATGGAAGTTTACATCGACGATATGCTTGTAAAGTCCTTAAAAGCAAATGATCACGTCAATCATTTACTCCAATGTTTCGTGATATTGAATAAATTCGGCATGAAGTTAAACCCCGCGAAATGTACCTTCGGAGTTCCATCTGGGGAATTCTTAGGTTACATTGTAACTGAGCGAGGGATAGAAGTAAATCCATCCCGAATAAACGCGTTCCTGAGAATGCCATCACCTCAGAATATCAAAGAAGTCCAACAGCTGACAGGGCGAATTGCAGCTCTAAACAGATTCATCTCGCTGCACTGATAAGAGCCTCCCTTTTTACCAATTGTTAAAGGGAAATAAGCAATTTATTTGGGACGACAAGTGTGAGGAAGCATTTTCTAAACTAAAGGAATATTTGACCACACCGCTTGTACTATCCAAACTTGAATCCGAAGAGAAACTATACTTATACGTCTCAGTGTCAACTCATTCAGTTAGCGGCGTTCTAGTCCGGGACGATCGCGGCGAACAAAAACCAATTTACTATGTTAGCAAGACTCTTCTTGATGCAGAAACGCGATATTCGATGATGGAAAAGTTAGCACTAGCAGTTGTAATGTCAGCTCGCAAGTTGCGACCATACTTTCAATCGCATCCAATCGAGGTGTTAACTTCTCACCCACTGCGGACTATTCTGCATAGTCCGGGACAATCAAGGAGACTTACCAAGTGGGCAGTAGAATTGAGTGAGTATGACATAGAATACAAAGGAAGAACGAGTGCAAAGGCACAGGTCTTGGCCGATTTTCTGACTGAGTTACCAACCGCATCCGTAGATGGATCGATTCCGGAGAGCATGTGGAGACTCCATGTCGATGGGTCTTCATCAAAACATGGCTCGGGAATTGGCATCAGGCTTATTGCACCCGAAAAGGAAGTAATAGAGCAATCTTTTCGACTTATTTTTCCAGCGTCAAACAATGAAGCAGAATATGAGGCTTTAATAGCCGGAATACGCCTAGCAACGAGTATGAACGCGGAGGAGCTCAAGGTCTACTGCGATTCGCAGCTCGTGGTCAATCAATTTAATGGAGACTATGAAGCTAAGGATCAACGAATGGAAACCTATCTCCATTTAGTTAGGAATCTAGCTGCAAACTTCAAACATTTCGAACTCATTCGAATCCCCCGAAGTGAAAACACTTCGGCGGATGCATTAGCGGCCTTAGCTTCCACTTCGGATCCAGATCTCAAAAGGATCATTCCGGTATAAAGTATTGTGTCTCCAAGCATTTTGATCAAAGATCAAATAGCGGTTGTTACACGATCAAAATTTTGGGCGAATCCGGATAGTCAAGCAGAATCACTCCCGAACAAGAGAGCTCGGAAGAATTCTGTACGGCGAAAATCTGTAGAAGAACTCTCCGAGGAGCCTGAATCACGCGAGATAAATGAAGAAGTAGACATCACCTAGGAATATGAGGTTGATACTTCAGATCTAGCACCAGAACCTAAACAACAACCTCGGGAGATTCAAATCGATACATCACCCGAAGTCTGGGGGAACGATTGGAGAATTCCGATCAAGAGGTACATTGAGTTCGGGGAACTTCCAGAAGGCAAATGGAAAGCTCGGAAATTACGCATACAAAGTGCAAAATATTGTTTGATACGCGGAGCACTTTATAGGCGGGGTCTGAGTGACCCATATTTGTTGTGTATTCATGGAGAAGAGACATACGTTGTAACGGCAGAAACACATGAAGGACTCTGCGGAAGTCATTCGTCCGGACAAACGATGGCATTCAAAATCAAGAGGCAAGGGTTTTTCTGGCCAACGATGATAACGGACTGTGAAAAATATGCTCGACGTTGCAAGAAATATCAGCAGCATGCACCATTGATCCATCAGCCTTCAGAGCTTCTGTCTTCTATCACGGCGCCTTACCCATTCATGCGTTGGTCAATGGACATCATCGGGCCATTATATCGGTCAACCAGAGGGGTACAATTCCTACTCGTTCTTACTGATTATTTTTCCAAATGGGTCGAAGCAGAGGCTTATGTCTCGATAAAGGATTCCCAGGTTAAGACATTCTTATGGAAGAACATCATCTGCCGCCATGGTATTCCGTATGAAATAGTAACTGATAATGGGTCACAGTTCATTTCGGCGGATTTCGAGGATTTTTGTTCCTCCTAGAAAATTAAGATTAGTTATTCCACACCTCGATATCTGCAAGGCAATGGTCAAGCTAAAGCAACCAACAAAACGATTGTCAAACTTGAAGAAACGATTAACAGCTCACAAGGGAGGTTGGTACGACGAATTACAACCTGTATTATGGGCTTACCGCACAACACCTCGACGAGCTACTGGAGAAACTCCTTTTTCTCTGGTGTATGGTATGGAAGCAGTCGTACCATCCGAGAACGAAGTGCCAGGGCTGGGTCGGAATGAATTGCCCCGTAACGAAGTAATGAATACTCAAAATCTTGAAGACACGTTGGATACAATTGACGAACGGCGAGATCGCGCACTGATTCGTTTACAGAATTACCAACAAACTGCAGCTCGCTATTATAACTCTAAGGTTAGAAATCGACCTTTAAAAGTTGGAGACTTCGTCCTTCGTCGCATTTTTGAAAATAAAAAAGAAGACGGAGCAGGAAAACTCGGAATTAACTGGGAAGGACCTTACGAGGTCTCCGAGGTGGTTCGGAACGGTGTGTATCGACTAAAGGAGCAAGATGGAACGGACGTCATACAACCTTGGAACATCCTGAATCTGAAAAAGTTTTATGCTTAAGTTTTTGTACAATGAACTACGATTTGGCTTGATCCCTGTAAAGGGTACGTAGGCAGCTCAGATGAGTGCAGCTATTTTATTAAATAAAATCCAAACAAATCCTCTTTATTTCATTCTCAAAAAAAAAAAAAAGGGGGGAAGGGGTTACACCACCTTCTTTGGATACAAGGAAATTTCAAAAGCAAAAAACAAATTTTACAATTGAGGATTTGGTTTATACGAATCTAGTCTTCTCTTTCGAACACTTCGACTCCTTGACTTGCGAGGTCAATTATCACCCGAAGACCAGCCGGTATCCCACCAAAAAACTTGTTGAAACCCAAATCGAGCCAGTGTTCAGGGTGAGCTTCTAGGACGCATAGATCTTTCGAGATCTCAAGCATCCTTTTTTCGAATTGAAACACCTTTCTTTGGAGAATTTCCCTTTCGCTTCGAAGACCTTTGTATTTGTTTACAAGCTGTAATACTGGTTATAATCAGATATCTTCTTTATACTTAACTAAGTTATCAAAATTGCAAGAAAACAGACCTTTTCAAGATAGTCATGTGCGGAAATGTAATGGCCAGGGGAAAGTTGCTCGAGCATCCCCCGATACCAAGACGACACTCACCTGCCCCCGGGTTGGAGCAGAAAAGTTCTTCGCGGAAGGAAACCTCGGCATTCTTTGCCCGAAGACCTGGACGCTTACTTCCAGAGCGTCTTGGTCTGTAACGCTTGGAATTTGATCTCTTGCCCATTCTTTTTTGTTTACCAAGAAAAACTGCACCATTAGCTCTATTTAACCATTTCTGATATCGTCTAAGCAAGGAAAACCGATTTCCTAAGTTACGGAGCAAATCAAGGTTATAAGGAGTAAAAGCAATAAAATTATTACTCGGAAAAGGAAATAAAAAGCAAAAAATCAGATCAGCAAAATACGAGACCAAATCTTCGGATCCTTGGAAAGATCCATCGTTTAAAAAGGAAATTGGCCTCGGGCCCATTAACAAACATAAGTTTTTGATAAACAAAAAAGGAAGGCCTCGGGGCCGAAGTTGGGCCATAAAGAAAGATCAGAAGGGAGGCCCATCAGCCGGACGTTTGTCAGCTCGTTTGGCCGCAGAGGATGAGGGACCCGCTTCAGTAGCATCAAGGCCAGGGGGATCACGTCTACGCCTGTTAACAACAATATTCCGACGGACCTCCGCTGGATGATCAATAGCAATGTCGCGAGTCGCACCAGCAGGGACAGTTTTAGCCAAAAGAGCAGCTTTAGAACGTTTCCGATGAACCTCGGAAGCTTTCTCTCCACCCCTCATCCACTCACGAAAAACATCTGGGATAGGCATTATGGAGTCAAAATTTTGACGCTCCCAATTGATTGGATCTGTTTCTAGTCTTCTGATCCTTCTCTCGTAATCCAAGATCTTAGCCTGCAACTTCTTCTTCTCAGCTACCAAACGCGAACGCTTGGCGACAAGACATTCATGTTTCTCAACGATCTAAAAAAAAAAAAAAAAAACAGGACTTAGGATTCACTATTTGAACTAGTATCTAAAATATTCCGGAAGGCCTAGAAGAACATAAACCTAGAGTTCAACTACCAAGTATTATGACGCAAGGGGTTAAGGCAAAAACCTCAGCCATGTAGTCCTGAACCTGAGACCATTCATAGACGCACTCGGGAATTTCCATATCAGGATATTGAACGCCCAGAGGAATGAACTTGCCATCTGCATCTCTGCTTCTGGTCGGAAGGCGAGGAAAAGGGAGACGGCCTTGAACAGGCGCCCTAGTACCCTCACGAGGAGCTGAAACAGCACTATCGTCGCTGGAAGAAGAAGAAAACATGATCACCGAAAAAGAAATATGTGCAGAGAGAAAGAGGAAGAAAGACATATGGGGAAACTAAAAGGTTTCGTATCTTTTCTCCTTCAATATAAAGAGGTAATCATGATGTCACACTTCTCGATTAAGGCAGTAAGAGAGTGTAATAAAGAAGGCAATTAAGCCACCCTACCTAAAAGACCTAGGAGGTCTAGGGAACCTCAAGCGTCAAATCAATCAGAATTTAATGACAACAAATGGGCTTATTCGGGGAATAAGCTAGGCCCAGAAAAAAGAGACGTGGTCTCGTATTATCAAGAGATAAAAAATTTTCGAAACGAAAGAATTTCTTAATTCCGAGTTCCGAGCTCATTAAGCTCGGAACCAGAATTCGAAAACTTAAAATTAAGTTATTCGACAGACAACAAAAGGTCGGAAAAGTTGGATAGGTGTCCACTTTTCTTTTAAAGAGACCAATGGGCCTGATCAACCCTAACATTTTCAACAAACAACAAAAAAAAAAAAACTTGAATCGAATAGAAAGGCTTTGCAAACCTAAAAATTCGAAACTAAAATTCAAGGTTTAAAAGCCTCCTCAGGCAATGTGAAATCTTAAATTCAAAAGCCGCCATAGGCAAAGCGAACATCAAAGAAAATAGTCTTGGAAATAAAGGGACATTTCCCTAAAATAAAAGTGGATACAACCGCAAGGTTAAAAGGCCGCAGGAGCTGAGTCTTCAGGATCCTTCTCGGAGACCAGCGAAGGAACATCCGAGCTGATATGTTGAACGTTCGCCTCAGAAGCAGCAGGAGTTCGGAGCTCGGACACATGTTTGTTTCCGAGCAAATAAAAGTTAGAACCGAACTGATAGATGAAAGAAGGAATTATAAAATTCACCTCTAAAGTGACTGGAGCCGAAGCGGATGAAGGGGTGAGTCTCTCCGAAGATTCAAGACCTCCTTCCGTAAGGTTCTCGTCACAAGCAAGGGATGGACCGGTCTCATCAATAGGAGGAGATTCAACAAAGAATTCAGCATATTTCTGGAGGTCAAAATCAGTTGAAGGAAGTGAGGAGAGTTTCTCATTCGTTTCTTTCAGCATCCCCTCTAGGACATCAAGTTCATCACCGGGAGAGATCTTGTCCTCGATAATTTGAATGAGAAGTTGTTTGTTGCTATTGATTTCCACCAAGTCAGCTTCAGCTCTTTTCCTCGCCTGAATACAACGGAAGTACTCAGAAATATCATCAAAAAGTATTTGACCTCGGGTTTTCACCGCTTTCTGAGCTGAATGTTCGGACACTTTCAGGTCATGCTCACGAAGTTTCACTAAAGCCTCATTCTTCAATTCTAGTTCTCTAAGCTTAGCCTTAAGATTGTGGAGCTCAACACTCATGGCATCACACGACTCTTTAGAAGAAGAGGCACTTGCAGCGAAAAATCGAATCCTCTGTTCCTGAGCTTTTCCGATTTCCTGAGCTTTCTCGAGTTCGCCTTTAAGAACATCAGCCGAGCTAGCACGAGCTTCTGATTGAATCAGCGCCTCTTTGAGTTCTTTCCCGGACTTTTCTAAAGTCGCAATCCTGTTCTGCAAGGCTTCATTACCAGCACTGTTGGGAATGACCTGTGATTCGTAACAGTTGACTAGGCTAGTAACAAAGCCGACACACTGGAGCAAAACAAAGTATTTTTAGTTCAGCAACATTGGGATCGGATGAAACTAAAAAAAAAAAAGTATATATGTAAGATAAAACTCAACCTGAGCCGCATGATACGCATAGCGTGAGTAAATATCACGGATTTCAGGCCTCCAACGCTCAAGTTGAGGGATAGGATCACCCTCTTGAGTTCCAAGATGTTTGAAGACATTTGCAGCTCGATCGCGAGCTGAAATACAAGAATCTTTGTCAAATTTCAACAAGGAAAGATAAATATAAAGCTAAGAGGAAGTACCTTTGAAAGCGGGATTAGGACCACGATGAGACGGTTTATTAGGTCTTGAACCTTGGGGACGAGAATCCTTATCCACACGAGGCCCTACCTCGGAGGAATGGACGCTTGGGTTGTCGGAGACGACTCGAAGCGAATCGTCAGCAGCATGGGCAATCAGCTCGGGTGGAAAGGATAGCTCGTGTGAGGTTGCCAGAGGAACCTCATCGGAACTTATTTGGGCCAAAACACCAGAAGATTGAGAGATCGGAGTAGGCGGGGGAGGCATTTCAGGGCGAGTTCTTTTCGAACGTTGGGTAGGACTCACTGCCAGGTCGGTCGCCGAATCCGAAGTCCGTTTCTTCGAACTCCTCCTTGGAAGAGAAGCAAGAGTGGCAGCAAAGTCATCTCTCGCAGGAGCATCGGAACCTGGAGGAGGAGATGGAAGACGAACAAAAACTCTGAGAGCTTCAGGAGAACCGTTATTAACAAGGATAGCATTACGGTGAACCTCGACACTAGACGAAGCCCTCATTTCTTTACTAACTGTGGCGATGGCATTCAACATATCTATCTCTTTGCCTCTTCGGTCGCGAAGGCTCAATTCACTCCAGTCTTCATCAAAAGTGCCTGTAATTTTACGGCCGAGACGGCGCCTCATCATATCCAAACCCCGATGAATCCTTTGAATGGAAAAGGAGTTCCAATGAACACGTTGCACCGAAGCAGCCTTGAAAAAGTGAAAAAAGCCTAGGTAGAACCCATGTCGCTTGAATTTGCTGTCCACTGGAAGCAAAGAAATATCAAAATCAGTAATCCGAAAGGATGGAGTATGTTGGATGTATAAAAAAAAAAACTTTCTTTACCTGGTCCGGACAGAAATTTTGTCCTGAAGATCTTGCTGAAGCCTCCGGCAGAGGACTCGTCAATTTTGAACAGAAACCAGTACCTTCTCCAATTTTCATCTTTCAGAGGAAAACCGTCAAATAACGTTCTATCGGTGCGAGGATGGAGTGTGAAAGTACCGCTCCCGCGAGAAATACGAACGCTGAATAATTCAGAGAGTTCATCAAGACCAATGGCAAAGTCCGTCTCCATGGCCACGGTTATCGCACACAATACATTACGAATTAAATTCGGAGTACATTGAGGGAAGGCGATACCCAGAGCATCCAAATACAAAAGTAGTAATTCAGGAATAGGAAAAGGCAAACCACAGCCTTTAAAATAAACTTCGTAGGCACAACAATACCCTGGGCGAACGGATTCCGGAGTTTCGTTCGGCGCCGGAAGAACAAGTTCCACGTCACCCGGAACATTGCAGAGACGTTGGAGTGTGGCGAGCGATTTCTCGGAGGAAAGGGTTGACCAGTACGGACCAAATTCGTTCCCCGGTTGCGTACATTCCACAGCACCAGGGGTAGCCATATTGTCTCCGGCGGCGATAATGGCAAGCTCTTCTTCTGTTGGGACAATAGGGGCAGAACGAGGCGGAGACATTTCGGAAACTTCAAGGGGAAAGAGAAAAGTAAAGATGAAGAAGAGGAATAAAAAAAAGAGAGAGTGTTTTTGTTTTTACTTTTATCTTCAACCGCCACAAAAAAACATGGGGAAGTGGAGCAGTTTCCCCACGATATTAATATAAAAATTAATCATCAATCAAGGATAAAATCGGCGAATGTTAGGGAGATCAAATCGCTGTAATCACGAAAATCGAAACAATGATGGAAAGCACAGTAAATCCGGAAAAAAATCAAATAAATCAGCATTTAATTCCAAGTCATCCGAACTGAACAGTTCGGAAGACTTGGGGGACAATTGTTGATACCAGATCCCGACCTCATAATTGGGCCCGACTATAAGCCCAGCAAGGAAGGATCACACCACGTAATTAAGAAGTAGCTCGGAAGAAGATGAGCCCAGACACGGAAAGGAGCTCGGAGGTCCGAGATAAAGGAAGAGGCCCAAGCCCAGGAAGGATTCAAATATAGCTGTTACGATAATAAAGACAAGATCAAAACCGACGTCATTAATGTAAATAATTATAATAATGGCATTAAACACAATTAATGTCTAAGAGTGGGAGTATAAATATAGAATAACTCCAATGTAATAGGGGAACGATTTTTTGGCAATAATACAGATACTATACTATTTTCTTGAGCAAATTATTGTTGAAATCTCTTTCTATCTTTCTAAAGTATTACTCATTTTCTTTTTTCAAATCCGTTCTTATTTGAGTGTTGGATCCGAGATCCACAACACGCGGTGGAGTAAAGTAGCTTGGTTCCCATTTTCCTCCATAGGGTTCTCCAAAAGTGACCGAGGAATTTGGGGTCTCGGTCCGATACAATGCTCCGGGGTATTCCATGGAGCCTCACAACTTCCCGAAAGAACAAATTGGCTAGGGCCGTGGTGTCCGATGTCTTGTTGCACAGTATGAAGTGTGCCATCTTGGAGAACCGGTCAACCACAACAAAGATCGAGTCCTTTCGGTATTGGCTTGGCAACCCAAGTAAGAAATCCATAGACAAATCAACCCATGGTCCATCCGGGATCAGCAAAGGTTTGTATAGACCATGGGGTCGTGGGGTGGATTTGGCGGCCCGGCAAGTGATGCATCGACCCACGAACTTCTCTACCATGTGTTTCATCTTAGGCCAATAGAAGTGCCCCTTTAAGACTTCCAAAGTCTTAGTAACCCCAAAATGACCGGTAAGGCCTCCTCCATGAGCCTCTTGCATCAATAAGGTTCGGATGGAACCGGTGGGTATGCACAACCTTCGATCGCGAAATAGGAACCCATCTTGTACAAAGAACCGTGAGTGACTTCCTTTCCCATGATCTCTATAATTCTCCCCAAACTCCGGATCTTCCTTGTAAGCTTCCTTAAGTGACTCAAATCCTAGAACCCTTGCTTCCATGGTCGTAATCAACGCATGCCTTCTAGATAACGTATCAGCTACTACATTCTCCTTGCCTTTCTTGTACTTGATGACGTATGGGAAAGACTCGATGAACTCTAGCCACTTAGCATGCCTCTTCTTTAAATTGGTTGGGCCTCGGAGATGCTTCAAGGTCTCATGATCCGTGTGGATCACAAACTCCCTCGGCAATAGGTAGTGTTGCCAAGTTTCCATTGCCCGAACCAAAGCATACAATTTCTTATCATAGGTCGGGTAGTTGAGGGTTGGTCCATGTAGCTTCTCACTAAAATAGGCCACGGGTTTGCCTCTTTGAGTTAGAACCGCTCCAATCCCGATGCCGGATGCATCACACTCCACCTCAAAAGTCTTCTCAAAGTTCGGCAAAACTAGAAGTGGTGCTTGAGTTAATCTCCTCTTAAGCTCTTGAAAAGATGCTTCTTGGTTCGGACCCCATGTGAACTCTTCACTCTTCTTGGTAATGGCGGTAAGAGGTGCGGCTATGGTGCTAAAATCTTTGACAAACCGGCGATAGAAACTTACTAAACCATGAAAGCTTTGGACTTGACTAATGGTTGTTGGTGTAGGCCATTCTTCTATTGCTCGAATCTTCTCTTGATCCACTCTAAGTCCCTGCCCACTTACAACAAAACCTAAAAAGACTAGTTCATTAGTACCGAAGACACACTTCTTGAAGTTGGCATAAAGCTATTCTTCTCGAAGTGTGGCCAAAACCGCATCAAGATGGACCAAATGATCCTCTAGGCTACGGCTATAGATCAAGATATCATCAAAATAAACCACAACAAATTTGTTAATGAAAGGTCTAAGGATGTGATTCATTAACCGCATAAAGGTGGATGGGGCGTTGGAGAGGCCAAAAGGCATGACTAGCCACTCGTATAAGCCTTGCTTGGTCTTGAAAGCGGTCTTCCATTCATCCCCTTCTTTCATTCGGACTTGATGATATCCACTCTTGAGATCGATCTTGGTGAAAATAATGGCTCCATCTAACTCGTCCAACATGTCGTCTAGTCTTGGAATCGGATGGCGGTACTTCACGGTTATGTTGTTGACGGCTCGGCAATCTACACACATTCGCCATGATCCATCCTTCTTTGGAACTAATAGGACCGGTATGGCACATGGACTTAAGCTCTCTCGGACATATCCTTGTTTCATGAGATCCCCGACTTGTCTCTCTAGCTCTTTGGCTTCGGTTGGATTGACTCTATAAGCTGGTCGGTTTGGCAATTGAGCTCCCGGTATTAGGTCTATTTGATGTTCAATCCCTCGGATAGGTGCTAACCCGTGTGGCAATTCTTCCGGAAACACGTCTTGGAACCGCCGGATGATAGCCTTGATCTCTTCTAGAATAGCCTCCTTCTCGCAATCTATAGTCAACACATCTTTGAAAACCATTAGCAACACTTGGCAAGAGGAGTCACCAAGTGATTTCCTAACATCACTAGAATTAATCAAGAAATTCGCCCTAGCGCTAGGTTCACTAGACATTTTCGATTGCATTTCATTGACTTGGGTGGGTGATAGAGGCTTAAGGCAAATCCGTTTGTTATTATGAACAAAAGTATACTCATTGGTAAGGCCACAATGCGATGTCCTCTTATCAAATTGCCAAGGTCGACCCAATAATAGGTGACTAGCTTGCATGGGAACAACATCGCACAAGACTTGGTCTTGGTAAGGGCCAACACTATACGATACTAACACTTGTTCGGTTATTTGAATGACGGATTTATTATTCAACCACTTAAGCTTATAAGGCTTGGGATGGGGTGTGGTCACAAGGGAGAGTTTCTTGACCATATAGGAACTTGCGACATTGGTACACGAGCCCCCGTCAATGATCAACCCACACACCTTCCCACTTACCATGCACCGGGTGTGGAAGATGTTGTCCCTTTGGTTGGAGTCATCCGGTGATTGGCTTGTGTTTAGCATCCTTCGGATCATTAGTAGCTCCCTAACTTTCGGTTCGGCGATGGTTTCTTCGATCTCGGAGTCAATGGTTTGGTCTTGTGGGTCCTCGGCTTCATCTTGAGATTCATAGTCGCCCGTGGTGGTAATGATCATGGTTCGTTGGTTCGGACAATTTCGGGCATAGTGCCCTCGGCCTTGACACTTGAAACAAATGATATCCCGGCTTCGTGTATCGACGGCTTGAGGTTGTCGCGGGTCGGTCTTGGTATTGGGTGCTCGGTCCCTTGGCTTGAATCGAGATTCCACACGAACGGCTTTTGAGTCTTTGGACTTCTCGGTGTCTCGGTTGTTCCCGCGTGATGGTGATGCGTTCGGTGACCAACTAGGGAGTCCTTGGCCTCGGGTCCGGAGTAAACTTGAAGTCTTCTTCTTGATTTGTTGTTCGACTTGAACGGCTAAGTGTAGCATCTCATCAAACCCGTGGTAGGTTTGGCGTTCAACCTTCCTTGTGATACGATCGTCCAAGCCATCCAAGAATTGGGCTATCAAAGCTTCTTCGGTCTCTTCTAGTTGTAACTGGTTCCTTAGGTGCTCAAATTCTTCATAGTACTCTTCAACGCTCTTTGATCCTTGAGTAAGCTTCCTAAAACGCCTTTGCAAATCACGGCTAAAGTATTGAGGGATGTACCGACGACGCATAAGGGCCTTCATAGCGTCCCAAGTGGATATGGGTCGGTCATGGTTCCGCCTCCGGTCATCGACATCACGGTCCCACCAAGTGAGGGCATGGTCCGTGAGTTGAGTAGCGGCTATGGTAACCTTCCGTAGCTCCGGATAGTTGTAGCAAGAGAAAACCTTGTCCATTCGACCTTCCCATTGGAGGTAGGCCTCCGGGTCGACCTTCCCGGCAAAGATTGGTATGGTGATCTTGCACGATGGCCCGGTAAGGTTTGGACCCAAGGGTCGTTCATTGTCCCGGCGGTTGTTTCTTCGTCTTGGATAGTCGGGGTCTTCTTCATCCGAGGTGTGAACCTCAATTTGACCTTCGTCTTGATCTTGGTCTCCGACCGGTGGAAATCGTTGGTCTCGGACCGGTCGTACACGCGGTACGGGTGGAGGTCTAGCTTGCTCCAAGCGGTCAAGCCTGTCATCAATTCGTCCAATTTGAGCTTGGATTTGAATCAGAACGGCTCCAATATCAGGTGGAGGAGCCGGAGCCAACGGCAGATCTTGTTCGGCCATAGTACGGATTTCGGTGTACCGGAAAAGATTAGACGGTGGCGGTTGGTCGGAAATAGGTGATCGACGGTGGTGGATGGTCGGAAAGTTGAATCGGAGTTGGTGGTCGGCGGTTGGTCGAAAATAGGCTGGTGGTGGTCGATGGTCCGTGAGTTGTCGTTGTCCGGGTTGGTGCCATACGGTCTGGCGATCGTCCACCTGTCCCGAATAAAAACAGAACGCACGTGTGTTAAGTTTTGCGCGACTAAGAGATAAGGAGAATCAAATTTAAATGAGTGACAGCTAATGATTGGAGAGAGAACGGTCAAAAAGCAAAAAGCAAACCTAGGACACAAACAAAAACGCTAGAGGACAAACGGTACGAACCCGCGTGACCCAAATCGTTACACGTGGGTTTCAAGGACCACAAACAACTCGCGATGAAAACAAAACGATTTTGAAAAGATCTAGCAACCTAAAGACAAGAAAAACTTCAAAGAACACTCAAGAACAACAAGAACCAAACGAAGAAACTCAACGGTGAAACAAAAAGAAACTTTTTATGGGTTTTTTTTTTTGAAAGAAACGAAAACAAGGAAAACAAAAACGGATCTAGTAAGGATAGATACAACCTGATGGAACGTTCGGCTCTGATACCAAAAACTGATACGTCACACGGTCACCGAAGACACCTTCGGGACGATGGTACGGTCGATGCTCGGTACGGTAGGGCCTACGGGTCACAATCAGTCGCTAGCGGTGGAAGACGTTGACGAAGAGAAACTCGATCCGTCTAGCCTCCAAAGGTATGGGCTTGAGGGTGGAGAGCAACGACTAGTGAGAAACTCGAACCAGTAGTGACTCGGTGAATGGATACGTGATGGCGGAACGAAGTAACGACACACGAGGGTTGGTGAAACTCACGATACGGTTACACTTAGAGACTTTGAATCCGATTCAAAGACTCTAAGGAGCTCTCAATGTTTTCGCAACAAATGAGAAAAGGAAAGAAACTGATTTTTATTTCAAAGAAGCTAACCCTTACAAGTTGGTCTAGGAGGCCTTTATATAGGCGATTACAAAAGGACTTAAGAAAACCCTAAAAACGTTCGGTCAAAGACGCGGGTCAACATTGGCATACGCGTCTCAACACAAACCACAAAAAAAGAAAAGCCAAACGGCTATATTATTGAAAGGAAGAGAAGATGGCCACGTCACACGGAGGTGCATGGCCATGCGCTAAATTCCTTGGCCTCATTAAAACCCTCCTAGTAAACCCAATGGGATAAACCTAAGTAGGGAAAGAGTAACAATTTCCTTAGTGACTTTCGGGTCTTCACCTAGTGATGGTGAAGACGGTCCGGACAACCTCACGGTCATCCGGGCGATCGGGTACGATGGGACCGTACGACCGTGGGTCGTATGTTCGAATGAACTCGTCCGCGAATGCATTGCACTTGGTCAAAAGGCCTCGACCGGTGCTCCTGGACCTTGTGATAGCCCCTGGAAGGATCTGAGGTGCCTTGGTTTGCTGTCCGTGTACCTTGCGTCGTCCCGGTCCGGTCATCGTCCCGTACCTCGTCCTGTCTCTCGTACCGCCCGTCGTCCGGGTCACTGTCTGTACGCTGTCCGGTAGGTTGAGTCTCATTAACCGTAGTCACGAATCAAGCAGCCATTGCGGAGCTCAACGCGCAGACCACGCATGAAACGGCTAACCTGAACCCTTTCCTCTTCAAGCTCACGTCCACCATACTTCTTGAGTTTGTTAAACTCTTTCTCATAAGCCCTCACAGTCATGGTTCCTTGACGTAAGTCCAGAAAGGCTCCATTAAGCCGATCCGCAGCTTCTGGTGGGAAGTACTTAGTGTTAAATTCAGTAACGAAATCTTCCCATGAGCAGCCTGGGTTCTCCATGCGCCCAGCCACTCCTTCCCACCAAGTGTACGCATCACTCTCAAGGTAATGCACCGCGATGTCCTTCTTGTACTCATCCGGACAACGAACTGAACCAAAGTTCCTTTCCATCCGACTTCTCCACTCATCTGCCTCAATCGGGTCACAGCCACCAGAAAAGTACTTGGTGCCCATTTTCTTCATATGATCCATCACCTTAAGGTAAGATGGAACCCTGACTTCCACCTCTTCTTCCACCTACACCACTGGAGGTACATTCACGTCGGGTGGAGGTGGTGCCATTGGCTCAGGTGCGACAGCTGGCAATCTTGCCAAGATCTGTGCTAACATAGTCAGTACTTGTCCCAGCTCCACTGGAGCAGCCGGAGCAGCAGTAGCCGTATTCACATTTGCTGCATTCCTTGCAGCATTACCAACGATTCCATCATCCACCACATCCTCATGGTGGTCACCATCGTGCCTCGGCGGATGATTCCCAGAGGTCTCACCAGTCTCTTGCACATTTCTCCTTGTGCTACGACTCTTAGCCATCTGCAATGACCAGTTCAGTTTACTAAGTTAGTCTCAACACTAACTTAGTTTCACACCCACAGAAAACAACCAGACTTACCGTGAGACTTCAGGCTTGGAAGGATGGTATTGCCCACTAACCCATACACACTATCTTGTCCTAGAACCGACCATGCTCTGATACCAAATTGAAACACCCTAGCCCAGTTTTCCTTAACCCGGGCCAGAGGTTCACCCGACCAGTCACCCTAGTGAACACTTAGTCCGGTTTTACTTCCATTTTACTTAGCATTTTTTAAGCATTTCTAGGCGTTTAGACAAGACAGTGAGCATAACCAGAATACTTGAATTAATCAAACTGAGGTTCTAATACAACGGTAAGTTTGCTAATAAGCTATTACATCGTTATACTAGACCAACATACATTACTACCCCTTTACACCACCATCCTTCCTTCCTTGCCTTAGTCCCACGAACTGGTTCAGCCACTTTCATTCCCTTTACCTGCATCCACAAAGGAGGCATAAGCAACCGAATTTCTTAGTGAGAGCGGTCGTCCCGTCTCACCCGGCCACAGTCAAACAGTCAATAATCACAGTAAACAGTTCAAACAGTCAAGCATTGCCAGTCCGGCCAATAACTCGTCACGCATAGTCACCCCCGGTACAAGGAGTCGACCACCGTGACAGAGCCATCAGTAATCATCAGTCAAGACAAGGAATCAGTCGGATCTACTTAGACTCCGTGAACTTTACAAGAAAACGACTCAAGACAGTGACCACGGTCACGCACTCACCTTAATAGGTCGGTTACGGTATGGTGATTCACTTTCCGACACCTCTTGTCGCCAACAGTCACGATAACCGCTTGATCGACTACCGCAGACGACGTATCTCCAGGAAACTTAACAGAAACGACGATGATCCTTCGCATGATCACCCAGAACACACTAGAACGACTATCGGATCACGCAGACACGATCACCGGTACAGTCTGACGTCGGACTCAGTCGGATTCTCAACACTTAGTCGAATTCTCTCGACGGATCTCTTTATTTTCTTTCTCTTTCTGAGTTCTTAAGCTTTCTCTCGCAGAATAATGGAGAATGAACACGCCAATTCACTTATCCATCGCGAAATCCCCAGTAACCGTCCAGTAACCGTCCATGGACACGCTTCCGCGTCTACACGTGTCCCTAGTAACCGTCTAAATGAAACTCTGCGTTTTGGCTTGCACATAAATAACCATCTCGCACACTCTCACGTGTGAAGACACGCGAATCCTTAACTTGCAGTCAGTCGGCCCCGACAGTCCCAACTGCCTTGTCCGAACACCGACTAACCCGAGTAACCGTCGTCCCTTGTCGGAAAATCACATAATCGACGTTTTGAGCTGGTTTAGCTCGGCAGTTCGTTCCAAATCCATCTAAGTACGTCACATTCGTATTCCCTTGGTCTTTCCCGACCTTTTTCCTTAGAATTTTCCGAACACGGTCATTACATCCCGCCTATCGTCCGTGTACGGTCCGGCTGGTCGGGTCTCATCAGGAAGGCTTGTCATTTATCGGTCGAGTTTGAATACAACTCATTTTGGGCCACGAAACAAATGAACTTCAACACCAAGACTGCCGTAGAGAGACGCATGATGCAGCTTAATGAGCTTGATGAGATTCGCATGAATGCTTATGAGAATAACAGGATCTACGAGGAATGAACTCTGACTTGGCATGACAAGAAGATTGTTCCTAAGCACTTTGAAGTCAATGATCGAGTTTTGCTCTTCAATTCTCGATTGGTTCTTTTTCCTGGGAAATTGCGGTCTTGTTGGTCAGGTTCATTTCAGGTCACCGAGATTCGTCCCTATGGTGCTGTGGTCCTTGCGCGAGCAGATGGCGTCGAATCTGTGGTCAACGGGCAACGCCTTAAGCGATACCTTGCCGACGAAGTAATAGAACAGCCTCGGTCACTTCCCATGGATGATCCTACGCCTGCCTAAAAACTTCACACGGTCGAGCTAACAACTTTAAACAAGCGCTGAATGGGAGGGAACCCATTGTGAACCGGCTCCATACGCAGAATATGCTTTTTCATGTTCAAATTATGCTGGACCGATCGATCCATATCCTCGACCGATCGATCTAGCCTTATGTGTTGTATTTCTGTCTTGGGTTTTTCTTACACACCGGGACAGTGTGAAGTAAGTCTGGGGGAGGAATGTGACCATTTGTACTAACATTTTTTATTTTATCTTATGTCTTTTTGTTTTTATTTGAGTCGTTTTATTTATTTTATTGAGTCAAATGGTTTGGAACTTGGAACTTCTTTTGTGAATCGCGTGTTCGTACTAACATTTTCTGCCATCCGTCATGACTATCCTTTTGAAGAGACGAAGATTGGAATGCCATTAGCCGAACAACTCACCAGAAGTTCCTATCTCTTGGAAATCCGATTGACCTGGCGTTGACTCCACCCATTGACCTGGCCTAGAGGCAATATATTGGTCCTGAGAGATACTTTAGAGGTTGTTTTCTAGTATTTTGAGTTTCAGGTAGCTTTGATATAGTCCATATTTTACCCTCCATCCATATGATTTAAGTGTCGTTTTTAGAGTCTTTATAGTGTTTTTGTAGTGTTTTACTATGTAAACAGGTCAATGTACGTTTGGAGCTTGCTAGGAGCAAAAGTAACAAAAAGGATTCATTTTGGAGCTTTTTGGAGACATTTGAAGATCAATGCGGATTCTCAGCTTTCACTGTCCAGAAACACGATGTGTGTCGATCAACAGGCATTAGTTGTGTCGATCGACAAGCGACCTGAAAGCAGAGCTGTTCGAGATTTGAAGCCGAATTCGTTTCCTACGCGGTTTTGGATTCTAAAGACCGACTTAATCAAGCCCTAGACGTCCAGAAGACTTGTATATATAGTCGTTTTAGGTTTTCAAAAGAGACATCCAGACTTTGCTAAGCTTTAGCTAGAGATATCTACTTTGTTCTAGGTTTTGAGAAGAGAGCTTTGGGGAGATCTTTCTGTTCCTGATTCTTCAAGTCCTGATTGTGAACCCCTGTTATTTCTTACTCTTAATCTTAATAATGATTTCGTTTTCTATCTCTTGTGTTATTGCTTTGATTATGTCTGAGTAATTCACTAGTTAGATTTAGGGTTTTCTCACAAAGGTTTGATGGTTTGATTGAATGAATTGATTTGTTAAGGATTGTCTATCTTATTTGTTCTTAATCTGAGATTGTTCTTATTGCTTATTCTTGATTGATCACCTTGAATTTGAACTTAGGTTGTTAGTCTCTGCGAAAGTAGGATTGATAGCTTGAACCTATCTCTAGATTAGCAACACTCCTGATTCACAACGACAGTTGGTTTTAGGGTCTTGTGAACATATTGAACCTGAACTTTAAAGCTGATTTAGATTCCTTAGAATTCACAACGACAGTTGGTTTTCTGTTTCTAGATTAAGGAGTATTCACAGCGACAGTTGGTTTACATACTTTTATGTTTGAGTTCTAGAACATTGATTAACTTATCCTGACTAATCATTCTATTTATCATTCCTGATTTCCTGAGAATTCCCTGGATCTAACGCTTTCTCTGATCTGTTTACAACTCTTTTAATATTCTGCAATTGTTTTCTTTCTTTTACATCTATTTGGTTTAGCATAATCTGAGACTTAAAGCCTATTGTGTAACTAAGTCCCTGTGGAAACGATCCCTAAGTACTACAGTGATCTCTTAATTTGAGAGAGTAGCTCAGGGTAAATTTGAGCATATCAAATTTTGGCGCCGTTGCCGGGGACTTTTTGTCTACCATTAGGTTCCAGTTTAGGATTTTGTCTAAACTTTTCCTTTTTACTTTACTCACTTTCTCTTTTTCTTTCTTTTTCTTGTGTGTTTCAAGTGCATGTCCAGTCGCATAACCAGAAGTACGCAGAATCCTGAGTTACTGAGCTATTCAACCGAAGAACTTGGGAGAATCGAAAGAGAAGGAAGAAAGAACAAAAAATCAGCTGAGATGGAAAGACAAGACGCTCCGATTCTCCAGGCTGATGGGACCTATTTGAATGCAGCAGGCCAAGTTTGTGATGAACACGGCCAGATCATACCACCAGTTGATGCGAGAGCATTGGCCGCAGCAGGAGGCAATCAGCTTCCAAACCCGCACCATGTCGATCGACAAGCACCTGGCCGTGTCGATCGACAGCATGGACGAGAATAGCCTGTAGGCGCTGATGATCCTGACAATGCTCGGACTCTTGCCGAGTACAATCGTCCAGACCTCTTCTATGCCAACCGGTCTGCCATTCGTCTTCCTACCATCCAGAGGAATGACTTTGAGCTGAAACCGACGTTTTACACTCTTGTTGGGCAACATCCTTTCCATGGTTTGCCCAATGAACATCCGATGGACCACATAGAGAACTTTGAGGACATTGCGAGCAGCATTAAAGCTAATGGAGTCTCTATGGACTACCTGTACTGCAAGCTTTTCCCACATTCACTGAGTGGAGAAGCCTCTGCGTGGTTGAAGAATCTAGAACCTGGTTCTTTAACTACCTGGGAAGAGACCAAGAACGCATTTTATGCAACTTTTTTGATGATGCGCGTTCTGAGGAGCGGAGAAAAAAGATATCTCAATTCACCCAGGGACCAGCTGAAGCCTTTAAAGCTGCTTGGGTGCGCTTTAAATCTCACCAAAAGGACTGTCCTCACCATGGGTTTAGCACCGTCCAACTTTTGGGAATTTTCTATCGTGGTATTGATTGGAGGCACCAAATGGCTCTTGACGCAGCAAGTAACGGAAATTTCAACACTCGCTACCCTACTGAAGCTATCAAACATATTGAGAACTTGTCGCAAGCTAACAGCACCAAGAATGCTGATCTTGAGCGAAAGAAGCTAGCAGGGACTGGCAGTCGAAAAGAAATTGCTGAAGTGAATGCGAAGATTGATATGGTCGCCAACTTTCTGATGGGCAAGAAATCTGTCAACTTTGCTGACCAAGTTGAGACCATTGAGCCGGAACAACAAGGAGATGAAGAAGATGTTAACTATGTGAATGGTGTAGGTTTTCAGGGACAACGGTTTGGAAATCCGCAGGGAAACAGAGGCTACAACAACTCAAGTGGACAACGTTTTGGTTCACCAGGTTATGTTCCCAAGTCATATTTCCAAAGGAACTTTCAGCTACCCAACAACTCCGCTACCAACTATGGACGAACTTCTTACCAAGCTCCGCCTTCGCAAAGTGCTGACAGTAATATCACTGACATGTTCAAGCAACTGTTAGAGGGTCAACAAAAGCTCACGGTCGACCTAGGAGCAAAGATCGACAATGTCTATTCGGACCTGAACGGGAAAATCACCGCCCTAACCACTCACGTTCATAAGATTGATGCTTTGGTTGCCCAAAACGCTGCTGTGGTGCAAAGAATGAACCAACCCAAGCGTCCTTGTAATGCAATCGCATTGAGGAGTGGAAAACAGCTCAATCCTGTCCTCGCAAGAGCCTCTACAAAGGATGATACCGTCAATCTTGAAGAAATTGATGATGCAGACATTCTGCTAAACGACCCAGTGTCGATCGACACGACCCCACCATGTCGATCGACACAATCTCCAGAAGAAACCCGAGACAAACCTGATGTTTCTGTCTCACTAGCTCAAAACCCGACGACTGTCAATCGACAAACACCCATCAGTGTCGATCGACGCGAGGCGCAGACTACACCTGTTCCGCAGACTTCAAACCCGAGCTCCGCAACCGCCTCTAAGCCTAAGGTTCCTTTTCCTAGGAAGCTAAACAAGAAGTCTAAGCAGGAACTTGACGATGCTAAGTGCAAAGCTATGATGGATAAGCTTATAATAGAGATGCCGCTTGTCGATGCCATCCGCACCACACCTGTGATCCGATGCTATGTGAAGCGTATGGTGACCAACAATCTGAGTCTTGAGCAAGGCGTGATGAGCATCTCTGAAGAAGTCAGCGCGATAATTCAGAACCGAATTCCAGAGAAACTACCCGATCCCGGACGATTTGTCTTAGATTGCTCTATATTTTCTGACAGGTTTAAACGTTCTCTTTGTGATTTAGGTTCCAGTGTCAATCTAATGCCCTACTCTGTTGCTAAGGCTCTTGACATGACTGACTTCAAGCCAACTGGGATCTCGCTTATACTCGCTGATCGTTTCCAACGATTCCCTGAAGGAATCTTGGAAGATGTCCCGATACGCATTGGTGACTGTATTATTCCAACATATTTTGTTGTTTTGCAGTATGACGAACAGCCTAAGGATCCTCTAATCCTTGGAAGACCTTTCTTGGCGACTGCTGGTGCCATTATCGATGTGAGGAAGGGGAAGATTGCACTGAACGTTGGAGATCTAAGCATGCAATTCGACATGAGCAAATTGATTAAGAAACCCACGATCAACGGTCAGACTTTCTATGTTGATACTCTTACTAATCTCGCTGAGGAAGTTTTCTTTGATATGCATTCCACAGATCCTCTGGAGCGCGCTTAAGCTTCATCCTCTCGAGAAATAGAGCATCTCGATGCGATCACCACATGATATGTCAACATGATCAACTCTAGCAAACATGTCCTGCAACTGTTGACATAGGAAGAACCAGTTGGATCATCCACACAGCACGCCAAGCTTGGTGATTGGAGTAAAGAAAAAGCTCCTAAACTCGAGCTCAAATAGCTCCCTGCCGGGCTAAGGTACGCTTTTCTCGGACCAAACTCCACCTATCCTGTAATTGTCAATGCTTCCTTGACCAATGCAGAGCTCACCCTATTGCTAAGCAAGCTGCGCCAACATCGCAAGGCTCTTGGCTATTCTCTTGATGACATTTCAGGTATCTCTCCAGATTTGTGCATGCATAGGATACACCTTGAGGATAATGCAAAGTCATCAATTGAACCTCAAAGGAGGCTGAAGCCAAACTTGAAAGAAGTAGTCAAAAAGGAGATCATGAAACTCCTGGCAGCAGGTATTATTTACCCAATCTTTGACAGCAATTGGGTCAGCCCAGTTCATGTAGTCATTAAGAATGAGAAGGACGAGGTGATTCCGACTAGGACAGTGACAGGACACAAGATGTGTATTGATTACAGGAAATTGAATGCTGCCACGCGCAAAGATCACTTCCCATTGCCCTTCATTGATCAAATGCGGGAAAGGTTAGCCAATCATCCTTATTATTGTTTTCTTGATGGGTATTCTGGTTTCTTTCAGATCCCTATACATCCGGATGACCAGGAGAAGACAACGTTCACTTGTCCTTATGGTACTTTTGCATATCGCCGAATGCCATTTGGGCTATGCAATGCTCCTGCTACCTTTCAGCGCTGCATGATGTCAATCTTTACTGACATGATTGAGGATTACATGGAAGTCTTTATGGATGATTTCTCCGTTTATGGATCATCATTCAAGGCTTGTCTTGCTAATCTTTGCAAGGTTCTGACTCGATGTGAGGAGAAGAATCTGGTGCTCAATTGGGAAAAATGCCACTTCATGGTTCGTGATGGCATAGTTCTTGGCCACAGAGTATCCGAAGCCGGAATTGAAGTGGATCGCGCTAAGATTGAAGTGATGTCAAGTCTACAACCGCCCACTTGTGTGAAAGATGTGCGCAGTTTTCTTGGCCATGTTGGATTCTATAGGCGCTTCATCAAAGATTTCAGCAAAATTGCCAGACCACTCACTGCTTTGCTCTGTAAGGATGTTAAATTTGATTTCTCTAACGATTGTCTTTTAGCATTTCAACAGATCAAAGAAGCATTGGTGAGCGCTCCAATAGTGAAACCACCTGACTGGACTCTGCCTTTCGAAGTAATGTGTGATGCCAGTGATTTTGCAGTTGGAGCTGTTCTGGGACAACGCAAGAACAAGAAGCTTCATGCCATCTACTACGCTAGCAGGACATTAGATGATGCTCAGCGCAATTATGCTACTACTGAGAAATAACTACTAGCTGTAGTCTTTGCTTTTGAGAAGTTTCGCTCTTATTTGGTTTGCTCTAAAGTCATTGTGCACACTGACCACTCTGCTCTTAAGTATTTGATGCAGAAAAAGGATGCAAAGCCGAGACTTTTGCGTTGGATTCTTCTCTTACAGGAATTTGACATGGAAGTCAAGGACAAGAAGGGAGCAGAGAATGGTGTTGCTGACCATCTATCACGGATAAAGATCGACGAAGATGTGCCTATTGACGATTTTCTCCCTGAAGAAAACGTCTATGCTATCTATGCAAACCAATCAAGCGAAATTTCGTCCCTCTCTGATTCTGCAGACTGTGTCGATCGACAACCTTTCAGTTGTGTCGATCGACACACATCGGGCCATGATGCAACTACTTCTGTTGAGCTGTCTGCTATCTCCGATTTCCCTAATCGACCATGGTATGCTGATATTGCTAATTATCTTGCTGCAGATGATGAACCTGAGGATCTTCAGGGCTATGCTAGGAAGAGATTCATGCGTGAGCTTCGTCGGTATTATTGGGATGAACCTTACTTGTACAAGCATTGCTCAGACGGAATCTATCGCCGATGCATTGCTGAGTCTGAGGTCCAGGATGTGCTATTCCACTGTCATGGCTCTGATTATGCTGGACATTTTGCTACCTTTAAGACCGTATCTAAAGTACTTCAAGCTGGATTTTGGTGGCCTACCATGTTCCAAGATGCTCATGCATTCATCTCCAAATGCAATGTTTGTCAACGGCGTGGGAAGATAAGCAAGCGTAATGAGATGCCACAGAACTTTATTCTTGAAGTTGAAGTTTTCGATTGTTGGGGTATTGACTTCATGGGCCCTTTCCCATCCTCTTATGGTCATAAGTATATCTTAGTGGCTGTGGACTATGTGTCTAAATGGGTGGAGGCAATCGCAAGCAAGACGAATGACTCGTCTGTGGTTGTCAAACTTTTCAAGACCATCATTTTCCCTCGTTTTGGCATTCCCCGGATTGTAATAAGCGATGGGGGCTCTCACTTTATTAACAAAGTCTTTGAAAGGTTACTCAGGAAGCATGGCGTCCGACATCGTGTTGCAACTCCTTATCATCCTCAGACATCAGGCCAAGTTGAAGTTTCTAATCGACAAATCAAGGAGATTCTTGAGAAGACTGTTGGTAAGACGCGTAAGGATTGGTCTGATCGTAGGTCAAATAATAAACCTAAATATGCAAACTACCGTATCAAATTCGGTAATCAGTTGTAGCACTTTAGGGTCGAATCCACAGGGACCGATAAGTTACACTACGAATCTATGGGATTAAAGTTAAGCTAAGACAAAGTAAAATAAGAATTGGATTTCTAACAACCTAATGATAAAATAAGCAAACAATAATTAAAGAGATATTAGGCATAGGGAAACCATCCAGGATGTGACAAAACAATTAAGTCAATTAACAGGAAATATTAAGATACGTTCTAGAACTCAATTCACAATGGTAAGGTACATCGATTCTCACGCCAATACCTACTTAGCAATATTTAGAGAACGCTTTACGCTAGGCTTCCCTAATTAAAACTAGCATTAATAACAAGATCGATATGTTCACAAGATATCAAACGAGAGCTTTGCGCTTGCCAAGTTATGAAATCTTGCTCCCCTAGTGTTGATTCCAGCGACTAAACATTACTTTCGTACCTAGTTTAATCACCTAAGATCTTAGAACAAGTTAGCTACTCAAGCCCTAAGCATTAAGAACAACAATAGGAAAAGAACTATAAAATAAATTCCCAAACTAACAACCTAATAATCGGTCACATCCCTTCAAAATAACCCTAACCTAATATGGAAACTACTTAAGCATAGAAACAAGAATAAAGATGAACATTAAAGGAAACATCTTTATTAAAGAATCTAAACCTAAAAATAAAGCTATAAAAAGGAAACTAAAATATTTATAAAACTGGGGGAGAGCTACAGCTCTCAAAAGAGAGAGCCACTGCTCTGAAAAGGTGTGTTTTGATACAAGGTCGAGCCCTCCTTATATAGAAAAAGGGGAGAGCAACAAAAGGAAAGAAAATAAATGGAAAACTTGGAGAGGAGGTAAACTTGGGCCGCAATTCTTCATGGGATCGATCGATCCTAAGTGTGGACCGGTCGATCCCACTCTCTGCCACGTCAGCTTCGTCGGCAGGTTGACATGTCTTCAGTAAATCGGCCATAACTCTTGATTGCACCGTTGGATTTCCTTCAAACTACTTGTAGATTAAAGCTAACTCCCTTAGCTATCTTGTGTCTAAATATTAGCAAGATCCAACGGTAGGAAGGTCTTCGGATGAGGCCATACTTCTGACGGGTCTTCTGGACTCTGCATCTTTCAATCTATATTTGCATCCAAATTGATCCAAAACTCTTCCTTTTCCAATATTTGCTTCTCAGACCTGAAATACACTAAGTGAAGCATATAGTCCTATATTCTATCTAATATAAGTTAGTTGACTCAATATACAAACCTAAATCTTATATAGAAAACGGTAATTTTGGGACTCATCAATTCCCCCAGACTTGAATCCTTGCTTGTCCTCAAGCAAGAACAATCAAAAAGACAAATCTTAAAGAGAAAGGTTTGAAAACGGGAACTTACAACTTCTCGAGAATCTCCGTACATCTTCCGCGAATCCATCACTCAAAGAATTGAGCTTACAACATGTACTAACCATTGGCTTAGCAACTCTCCGTACTGATGTCCCGGGATCTCAAGGAAGCTCCAATGTCTCCGTTGTTGATTCCCTACATTCATTCTTTACAAGCGTGCGGTCTCAACGAGGGAGTATCGATCAAAGATTGCGTAGACGCTTACCTTCTTCTAGCTTCCAAGACATTCTTCTTATGGTTCCTTTCCTCCTCTTCCCTTTTTCTTCATGAGATCGATTTCTCCCTACTTTTCTAGGGTATCATTTTATTTTTTCTATCGATCTCCTTTTCTTTAGCCCGGGGTTGGTTTTCATGAGTCCGAAGTATGCAAGGGGGTAACCACACATCCCTCGGCCCACTTCTTTGTTTACCACATCCCTTTTCTTTTCTTTTTCTCTTTTTCTTCTTTTTCTTCTTTTTCTTTTTCAGGAGAAGAGAGGGGAATTCATACTTTTTCGAAGTTATGCGCGTCTTGGAGAGCTTGAGTCAGAGGTCGCGTTCGATGTATACCAAGCCCCAAGTTGAGAAGATTAAGTCCAAATTAAAGTCTTGTCACGGGTGGAGTCAACGCTGGGTCAATCGGATTTCCAAGAGATAGGGACTTCTGGTGAGTTGTTCGGCTAATGCGTTCCAATCTTCGGCTCTACAATAAAGATAGTCATGATGGATAGCAGAAGATGTTAGTACGAACACACGATTCACAAAAGAAGTTCCAAGTTCTAACCATTTTGACTCAATAAAACGACTTAAATAAAAATTAAAATGTTAGTGCAAATGGTCACATTCCTCCCCCAGACTTACTTCACACCGTCCGGGTGTGTAAGAAAAACCCAAAGGAAGAATGGAAACCGAAAACAAAAGATAGTTATAATATACATATAAGAAAATCAAAAGCGAAAATAAAAGGAAAGAAAAACCAGTGATCAAACGTTTGGTGTGTCTGGACAATGTGACATGAGTCCTTGTACAGCTCAGGGCAGGGGATCGATTGGTCTGACGTCTCAGATCGATCGGTCTAGATCATTGATGGTCGTGGACTTTGTCAATCGCAAGGGGATCGATCGATCTGTCGACAGGATCGATCGGTCTCCAGTGTCTGGAACAAAAAGTTTCGCATCTTCTGCGTTTAATACCTGTTCCTAAAAACACTTAACACCGGACGTGATTTCACCGTAATAAAATCCTAAAAATAAAACCAAAAATAACGAAAAACAAAAGAGGAAGAGAAAGTATGTACAAACTCTATGGGTTGCCTCCCATAAGCGCTTTTTTAAAGTCGTTAGCTTGACTCATGTTTCAGGCAGCAAGTGTGGCAGAATGAAAATCCGCTTCAAAGTAAGCTCTCGCCTGGTGCGAATGCGGAAGTCATGCGGAAGGCTAGACTCCGAGCTCGTGTGGCGATGTGTGGACAGCCAAGTATGAGAGCGAAGAGACGGGTTTGGAGAGAACTCCTCATCATCTTCAACTCGCACAGGAGACAATTCAGCTCATGCATCGTCCTCCGGGTCTTTCTCGTGTACCGGTGCCAGTGGTGGAGTGGGCTCGCGTGGAGGTGGGGGTGGTGGTGTAACGCAGCAGAGCCATGACGCAATCTGAGTTAGTAGGAAGTTCTTCTGTTTGGTCGTATTATAGACCCAATGCTCAAACTCCGTATTCGGCTCTTTCGGTGGCTCCATGGCGACGTACTCGCTCATATCGAAGTGAAATGGAAGCAACTGAGAGGAGGAGTAATGCTGAAACGGTGGTAATACGGAAGCAGAAGGTTGAGAAAGGCCAGCCTCATCATGATGACCGGTATGTGCTACTCTCCGGATGCCACTAGTCGTAGGTGGAATTAGTCTCTCGTAAAGCGCCCCAGCAGGCGGATCAAAAGCAATATTCTCGTGGGTCGCGAGAGAAGTCAAATTAGTACGACGGAGTCGGATGTACATGTATAGCCCATCATGACCCTGGAAACGGTAGACTAGTGAATGGCGGAGATGGATCTTGCTAGCGTACAAGTGCAGTCGGTCAATGAATCGCGCCTTATGCTCCGGTGGGGGAAGTGCGATGGTGAAACGGTAATATGTGATGATGGGAGTCACCAAGCTACCAATGAGAATCACTTTCTTCGAGACCGAAGTGCATTGTTGCGCACCTAGATGAACTCCTATACATCATTGAGAATGTCCATCGCGACCAAGATAACGGTTTGTAGAAACCGAGTAGGCTCGAACTTATAGGCTTTTAGCGCAACGGTGTCATCTCGATCCTTGCGTGTCCACTTTCGCTCTCTGGTAGCTGATTCCTGTCCGCTACGTCGTCTAGGAGCCATTTCCTAGGTCGGGATCGATTGATCGGTGGTTTAGACCGGTCGGTCGTGTCAGCTTGATCTTTTTGGATCGCGTGTCTCTCTTCCTAACCTTCTCGGATCGCTTCTTAGAAGAATGAGTGTCTCCATCCAGGACTTCGTTGACATCATTCTCATCACCAAGGTCTTCTACTGGCATGACATGATGCGCTCAATCATACTCCGGACAATGATTTCTATTGCTAGCCGCCAAATTATTGATCAGAGTATTAGCTTCTGCTGCTGTGTTAGTCGAGAAATCACCTCAATACGATCCAATGGACTCTCCGTAGGCAATCCATAAAACAAGTTCTCTACCACCAAGTGAATGATTGGGGTTCGATCTTGTAATCATACCCCTCGTCTGGTAAGTGAATTGCAGCGCGATTGGAGTAGAACTTTTCTGGAGTGTCGTGTCCGCCAAGAGTGGGGCGACGAGCAGGTGGTGCCTTATGCAGATCGATCAGTCTGTTAGGGGGACCGATCGGTCCAGTGGGTGGAGGTTGTCCGTGGTCATCATAACGTGCTGGGGCTGGTGGAGGAAACACCTGGTCACGAGCTTCTTCTCATTGTCTATGGTGAGACAAGAGCCACGTTGTATAGCTTCATTGGAAGGGGTTGCATTATAGAAGATATCCTCATCGATGTTAGAGAAGGAGATCCTCTTATTAGGTAGATCGACAACTACACCCACTGTTGCAAGGACTGGTCTCCCAAAAATCAAAGGCATAACAGAACATTTGGTCATCTCAAAGACATGAAAATCGGTGGGAACCAAGCAACTTCCAATGCGAACATCTCTCTGCAATCGCCTTAGACATGAGGTTCATGCTAGATCTGGAATCACAGAGATAATCGTTGAAGACCTCTCCATTAATTGAACATGGGACAATAAACTGCCCAGAATCTTCTAGCTTCGACACTTTAGTGAGATACATCACGTGGGGTGTCCCATCGTTCCGTTAAGGGCGCACTAATCTCTTCAAGGTCTTCTTTTCCAGCAATCAGCATCTCGAAAAATCTTTCGGAAGATTGGTAACTGCTCCAAAGCTTTGGAGAATGGAAGAACATCATTTATCTTGCGGGTTACCTCTTTGAAGCGTTTGTACGTCTTAGCATCAGGTTGCACCTTAGAAATGCGTGGATAAGGATGCTTTGGCTTGTAAGGAACCGCAGCAGCTCTAGCAACAACATGCGTACCGGCGTCATTCGAAAACAGGTCAGGAATTCCTGATTTCGCAGTGGGGACCGATCGATCTTATGGAGGATCGGTCGGTCCTGACCCTCTGGTCAGTAAGTCATCATCGCCCAGGAGATCGATCGATCTAAGAGTGGATCGATCGGTCCTTCTTCTTTGTCGATCCGGACTTGTTGGGTTGCCGCAGTATGAAGCTTCGCCTTGGCTCCAGCATGAGCAGTAATAGTGTACTAGTCAGAGAAGACTCTAAGACCTCCGATTTGAGCCTCGGAACTTGCAGCATATGACAGGATCGATCGGTCTAAAGCATGGACCGGTCGATCTGTGGTGCAGATCGGGACTGGCTGTGTTGGATCGATCGATCGTTGTGCTGGATCGATCGGTCCGGAGCTTCTTCGAAGGCTTGTACATCTTCAATCTCACTTTGAATCGTGATTGCATTGCATAACTCTTTAGGATTAGAGCAAGACGCAATTTCAGATACCCGTACGTTAAAAGAATTAACACGGGAAGTAAACTCTCAATCTTTCCATTGAGCTCGATGTACGTGCTTTCCATCTTCTCATTCAAGTCGTGTGCTTCCACAAGACATCTCGGCCTCCACAAAACATCTCGGCGTCCGTAAACCCTAGCTCGGCGGCGACTTCTTCTCTCTTTTTTTTTTTTTTTTTTTTTTTTTTGGTACCTGCAAAAATAGAAAAACAAAACCCTAATTAGTAAAAATAAATTAAAAAAAAAATCTTAGACTAAACCCTAATCTTAAACTCGTAGGCAAGCATTATTGGTCCCCGGCAACGGCGCCAATTTGATCGTAGGTCAAATAATAAACCTAAATATGCAAACTACCGGATCAAATTCGGTAATCAGTTGTAGCACTTTAGGGTCGAATCCACAGGGACCGATAAGTTACACTACGAATCTATGGGATTAAAGTTAAGCTAAGACAAAGTAAAATAAGAATTGGATTTCTAACAACCTAATGATAAAATAAGCAAACAATAATTAAAGAGATATTAGGCATAGGGAAACCATCCAGGATGTGACAAAACAATTAAGTCAATTAACAGGAAATATTAAGATACGTTCTAGAACTCAATTCACAATGGTAAGGTACATCGATTCTCACGCCAATACCTACTTAGCAATATTTAGAGAACGCTTTACGCTAGGCTTCCCTAATTAAAACTAGCATTAATAACAAGATCGATATGTTCACAAGATATCAAACGAGAGCTTTGCGCTTGCCAAGTTATGAAATCTTGCTCCCCTAGTGTTGATTCCAGCGACTAAACATTACTTTCGTACCTAGTTTAATCACCTAAGATCTTAGAACAAGTTAGCTACTCAAGCCCTAAGCATTAAGAACAACAATAGGAAAAGAACTATAAAATAAATTCCCAAACTAACAACCTAATAATCGGTCACATCCCTTCAAAATAACCCTAGCCTAATATGGAAACTACTTAAGCATAGAAACAAGAACAAAGATGAACACAAAAGGAAACATCTTTATTAAAGAATCTAAACCTAAAAATAAAGCTATAAAAAGGAAACTAAAATATTTATAAAACTGGGGGAGAGCTACAGCTCTCAAAAGAGAGAGCCACTGCTCTGAAAAGGTGTGTTTTGATACAAGGTCGAGCCCTCCTTATATAGGAAAAGGGGAGAGCAACAAAAGGAAAGAAAATAAATGGAAAACTTGGAGAGGAGGTAAACTTGGGCCGCAATTCTTCTTGGGATCGATCGATCCTAAGTGTGGACCGGTCGATCCCACTCTCTGCCACGTCAGCTTCGTCAGCAGGTTGACATGTTTTCAGTAAATCGGCCATAACTCTTGATTGCACCGTTGGATTTCCTTCAAACCACTTGGAGATGAAAGCTAACTCCCTTAGATATCTTGTGTCAAAATATGAGCAAGATCCAACGGTGGGAAGGTCTTCGTATGAGGCCATACTTCTGACGGGTCTTCTGGACTCTGCATCTTTAAATCTATATTTGCATCCAAATTGATCCAAAACACTTCCTTTTCCAATATTTGCTTCTCAGACCTGAAATACACTAAGTGAAGCATATAGTCCTATATTCTATCTAATATAAGTTAGTTGACTCAATATACAAACCTAAATCCTATATAGAAAACGGTAATTTTGGGACTCATCATGGTCCGCAAGGCTGGATGACGCACTCTGGGCTTACAGAACAGCCTACAAGACTCCGCATGGCACAACTCCATTCCATCTGTTGTATGGGAAAGCATGTCATCTGCCCGTTGAACTCGAGCACAAAGCTGAATGGGTTGTCCGCAAGCTAAAATTTGATATCAAACCAGCTTTCGAGAAGCGGCTTATCCAACTTAATGAGCTTGATGAGATTAGACACCACGCTTATGAGAACTCCAAACTCTACAAAGAACGAACAAAGGCTTATCACGACAAACACATCCTTGAACGCCACTTCGAACCCAATGACCAGGTACTCCTATATATCTCTCGTTTACAATTATTCCCTGGAAAATTGCGTTCACGATGGTCAGGCCCTTTCACCGTCAAAGACGTGCGACGCTCTGGTGCCATTGTCCTGATTGATCAAGACGGCAAGGCTTTCACAGTCAATGGGCAACGAGTTAAGCATTATTTTGCACCGGCTGCCATTCCTGAAGGGGGAAGCATTTCCCTCACCACCCCGCCACCCGTCTAACCATCACCACAGTCAAAGCTAATGACTGAAAAGAAGCGCTTGGTGGGAGGCAACCCACTGGTTTAGTTCTTTCTAACTCTATCACTTTTTCTCTTTTTAGGATTTTTGTCTTTTGATTTTTCACTAACTTGATTTGTCATTGATGGAACTAATGCTTATCTATTCAGGATTATGTTTTGCTTTGATGTTTGATTGTCTTTCCACAGCTACAGCAGGAAATTAATGTGTGAAAACTTCAACCAATTCAACAATCGTGCAGAAATTTTGCCTCAGCTCTGTCTGATCACGGACAGTCTGTCGATCGACACACTCCATTTCTGTCGATCAACAGCCCACGGGGTAACTGGTTCTAACTTAGCAAAAATTCATCAATTTTTAATTCAAGTTATTTTCGGTTTTTATCTCCGATCCTAAGACTTTTTACCACTGGGGACAGTGTTACTTAAGTCTGGGGGAGGAAAATACTGACGTATTTTTCTTTACTTTGGTTTTTGATTTTCTTACTAACCATCTATTTATTCCATTTGAGTCTTTTTCTTTTGTTTTATTGAGTCAAAATTTTGTTGAAAACTATGATCCTTTTTCTTTCGTGTTTTGCCTGGTTGATTAATGCTACAGATTAAGTCTGATTCCAACTAATGAAAAATCCAAAGATTGAGCGGTGAACCAGAGACAAACAAATTCCCATCAAGATTCATTAAAGCCGGAGCCAATTTCTGAGCTCTTCCTTTTTACCTCATCAATGTGGTTAGTGTTTCTAAGGACTTGACTCTTTGTTCATACCTGATAGCTTACGTTGAAGACAATGGTACCCCTTTCCCCTAGTCTAAAAAAAAAAAAAAAAAAAATGTTTTTATTGCTTATAAAAGACGAGATGATTTCCTGCGAGTTAGAGGGTAGATGCGAATCGATGATCCCATTACTCTGCTCTTGTCTGGATTGATCGCGCAGGGTTGTTAGAAGAGTAGGTAAATTATTATCGATGATCTCATTATTTCACCATGAGGTTTCTAAAAAAAAAAAAAAAAAGAAGAGAACAAGTGTGCAAAAGAATAAGTCTGGGGGAGAGTAAGGTTATTCAGCGTTGGATATGTTGAGTTTTGATGGTAGAGTACAGTGAATGAGTCTAGAAGGTTCTGGTACATTGGCTACATTGATTGAGACCCGGTGATGAAGGCTTTCTTGATGAATGTGTGGAGATGTTTTGGGAGTATCTTGGTTTCATTGTGATTTCAGTGGAGAAGTACATGGAGGTTCGTTTTAGACTTGTCTGTTAGGCATATGGATTTGGTTCGAATGACTAAGGCAAGGCATTAAAGGCAAAGGTGAGTTTTTAGAGTCTTTCTAGTGTTTTTGTAGTGTTTTACTATGTAAACAGGTCAATGTACGTTTGGAGCTTGCTAGGAGCAAAAGTAACAAAAAGGATTCATTTTGGAGCTTTTTGGAGACATTTGAAGATCAATGCGGATTCTCAGCTTTCACTGTCCAAAAACACGATGTGTGTCGATCGACAGGCATTAGTTGTGTCGATCGACAGGCGACCTGAAAGCAGAGCTGTTCAAGATTTGAAGCCCAATTCGTTTCCTACTCGGTTTTGGATTCTAAAGACCGACTTAATCAAGCCCTAGACGTCCAGAAGACTTGTATATATAGTCGTTTTAGGTTTTCAAAAGAGACATCCAGACTTTGCTAAGCTTTAGCTAGAGATATCTACTTTGTTCTAGGTTTTGAGAAGAGAGCTTTGGGGAGATCTTTCTGTTCCTGATTCTTCAAGTCCTGATTGTGAACCCCTGTTATTTCTTACTCTTAATCTTAATAATGATTTCGTTTTCTATCTCTTGTGTTATTGCTTTGATTATGTCTGAGTAATTCACTAGTTAGATTTAGGGTTTTCTCACAAAGGTTTGATGGTTTGATTGAATGAATTGATTTGTTAAGGATTGTCTATCTTATTTATTCTTAATCTGAGATTGTTCTTATTGCTTATTCTTGATTGATCACCTTGAATTTGAACTTAGGTTGTTAGTCTCTGCGAAAGTAGGATTGATAGCTTGAACCTATCTCTAGATTAGCAACACTCTTGATTCACAACGACAGTTGGTTTTAGGGTCTTGTGAACATATTGAACCTGAACTTTAAAGCTGATTTAGATTCCTTAGAATTCACAACGACAGTTGGTTTTCTGTTTCTAGATTAAGGAGTATTCACAGCGACAGTTGGTTTACTTACTTTTATGTTTGAGTTCTAGAACATTGATTAACTTATCCTGACTAATCATTCTATTTATCATTCCTGATTTCCTGAGAATTCCCTGTATCTAACACTTTCTCTGATCTGTTTACAACTCTTTTAATATTCTGCAATTGTTTTCTTTCTTTTACATCTATTTGGTTTAGCATAATCTGAGACTTAAAGCCTATTGTGTAACTAAGTTCCTGTGGAAACGATCCCTAAGTACTACAGTGATCTCTTAATTTGAGAGAGTAGCTCAGGGTAAATTTGAGCATATCAAGCTTTTACGCAAATTAGGATAAATGGGCCTAAAAGGAGCTTAATGGACTTTCCGAACAGTTTTAAACCATCAAATGTATCGTACTCGTTGGAGACCTTCCCCTTAGCCAAATGTGGACTTCTTGGTGCCATTGGAAATCTTAAAGAGTGAAAACTCACCTCGAAGTGGAATCAACCAATTTGGAGTCGCCGTTCAGAAGATATGGCCAAGTGAAGAGAGCCCTGTCCAGCCATGCAACCAGGCCATGGGCCTGTGGCCAAGAGCCTCTTCACCGCACAGCGAACACCCGGCCATACGGCCAGAAGTCTCTTCACCGCACGCCGAGAGCCCGACCATGCGGCCAGCCCAGTCCGAGAGTCACTTACCCAAAACGCCGAGTTTTGACGGAGGAAGCCCTAACCCTAATTTGAGCCACCCTAATACTCTATAAATACCATAATCTCGCCTACTTTCATAAGGGAGGCCAGAGAGGAAGCAAAAAAGGAGAGAGCAAAACCCTAGCCGTCTCACACGAGATCTAGAGCCGCCGCCCTCTTCCCTTTGAAGATCTTCTCTTGTTTCATCATTCTTTTATCTTTTCCAGTACTTTTAGTTTGTTGGGGAGACGTGTTAGCTTCTGTATTCATTAGAGAAGTTTTCTCTGAACCCCCTTTGATATTTCGATTTGCTTTTATTAGATCTACTTATGATTTCTTTGATGATTTCGTTTATCATGTGTGAGTAGTTCGTTTGTTGGGTTTGATGGGGTGATTCGAAAGGGTTCTCATGTTCTCGCTGTTTGCTTAGGTTATTAGATCTAGATCTTTAGATCCGTAAGGTTTATTCCGCGACTCTATCTTCTAGTTTATTATCACCGCGCATAGAAAGAGATTGATCTCCTTGAGTACAAGCGATATCTTAGGTAGCTTCTATTAGACAAAACCTTTAGGAGTTATTGGATCCAGCTAGGAAGACTGAACGAGTTAGTCTCTGTGTGTACTAAGGCACAGGGGTTAGTGTTAACTTCTAGGACATATCGAACTTAATCTTTAAGCTGACTTCATGCCTTTACCAAAAGAGTGACCAGGACACCGTCGGGTCTATGGAGTTTAGGAACCTGTAAGCGAACGTAGGAGGGTTTAATTTAGTGTTCGAGTTAGTGAGTCAAATAAACCAAATAATAGATCAATACCTAGCAAACCCTGAGAGTGTGAGACCCTGGAGATGTTCCCCTGACCGCCCAACGCCTTTTAATATTGATAGTAACCCATTTAGTAATAGCGATTAGTTCTTTTAGCGTTCTTAGTTTCCTTAGTTTAGTTATAGCTTCCCTAGTTAGTAGTCTTAGTTTTAGGTAGTTTCCCTTTTAGTTTAGTTTAGTTAGTTTAGTTTCGGTTTAGCTTAGAATTACGACAATCCTAGGAGTGACACTTAGGAACCGAAACCCCCTTTTAATACTTAGTCTCTGCCGGATCTTTAGTTTAGAGTTTGAATCAGTCACAACTTCCTCGGGTGGATCGATACCCTAAGTACTACAATAGATTGGTTGTGCACTTGCGACCTTTTTATTTGTTTTGCTGAAGGTTAAAAGCCTAAATTTATTTTAGGTAAAACCCAGTGAGTGTGTGTTCAAAAACACGCCCATCAAGTTTTTGGCGCCGTTGCCGCCGGGGACAGATTGTGCCTTTGAATTCTACAAAAGATCCCGTCTTTGACATTTTTTTTATTGTCGTTCTCTTAAAAGTTCTCCCTAAGTTTGTGTTTTCATTTTGCAGTGTATGACTAGGAGCCAAAACTCCGAAACCATTCCTCCAGCTGAAGACATCAACAAGCTTTTACGAGAAATCAGAAGATCACTAAGACAAGGAAACATGGCCGACGATAGAGATCATCAAGGAGCTCTAAACGTCGACCAACAATAGCAACATGACGATAGGGACGAACAAGGAAACCCTCTTCTTCCTGGAGACGATGGCCAGAACTTCGGACCGATCAAACAACAACAACAACAGCAGCAACATGATGTTTTGGGCGGTGGAGACAATCGCAACTTGCCTCTACCTCAGCCCGTACATGTCATCCAGCAGCAGCAGCAGCCTCGCTATGCAGGCATGCAGCAACTATATGTTCCGCCAATTAGACGTGGTCATACTATTGCCGATTACGATGCACCAAACTGCTATGCACTGGATCGTGCAGCTATCCGACTTCAGCATCCACAAAGGAGAGACTTTGAGATTAAACCTCAGATTATTTCCCTAGTAAAGCAGAATCAATTCTATGGATTATCTACGGAGCACCCTATGGACCATATTGATACTTTTGAAGAGATATGCAGTACAACACGAGCTAATGGAGTTACCGATGATTTCTTGAAGCTAAAACTTTTTCCGTTCTCTCTAGCCGATAAGGCTAGTAAATGGCTTAAGTCAATGCCTCCTGGATCGATCACTTCATGGGAAGGATGCAAGGATGTTTTCTTGACAAAATTCTACACGAAGGGACGATTAAATCAGGTAAGGAACAAGATGCAGAGTTTCCAACAGGGACCAGTCGAATCATTCTTTGATGCTTGGGAGCGATTTAAGGACTACGAACGCGATTGTCCTCACCATGGCTTCCTAGACTGTAATCTTCTTACGACTTTCTATAGAGGACTACATCCGAAGTACCAGCTTTCACTCGACACGGCCAGCAGTGGAGACTTTACAACGAAGACCGTCGAAGAAGGACGTGCTCTGATAGAGAACCTTGCCGTTTCTAACGATAACAACTCTACTGATTTTGATAGGACCACGCGTCCTAATAATAGTTATGAGTCCAAGCAGATCGCTGAGCTTAGGAAGATGATGGATAATCTCCTCCGTAACCAATAACGTGACGTCCACGCTTGTGACACCACACAAGGAAACTACAAAGCTTTTGAGGATTACGACCAGTCAAACAGTCAAGAGGAAGAAGTTACCTACATTGGTAACCAAGGTTTCTACCAAAACCGCAGGTACGGTAGTGGCTTCAACAAGAATTTTAGAAATGCTTCTAACCTTTCGTACAGGAACCCCAATGTGGAGAAACCCCAAGATCAGTTTTACACTCCGCTAAACAAGCCGTTTCAGAATCGAGGTTTTCAAAATGCCAATTTCGGTGGCAATAACTTCCAGACGGGACCCTAGTTCAACAACAATAGACCTCCTTTCCCAACCGCGCCAGCCATAATGGCGGCACCTCAAGAAAGTAAGATCGAAATGATGTTGCAACAACTAATGAACTCGCAGGATAAACTCGCTAAGGATATCAACTCTAAAGTTGATTTCGGACACCGAGACCTAAACGTGAAGATAGAAGGCATAGCTAGTCACGTGAAGAAACTTGAAGTCCAAGTCGCCCAAACCGCTGAAGTAGTTAGGAGACAGCAAAGGCGTTTTACCATGAAGAGCCGAAGATAATCCGAAAGGATTCTGCAACTCTATTTCAGCACACAACTCTGACATGAAGAGCAGGCCAACAGACATTGTTCCCTTGTTTGACTCTCACCAAGACGTGGTTCACAGGACTCGTGAAGTCACGGAAGGTCAGCCAAGTCGTCCTCTTTTAAGAAGACTTCCTAAAGCTGAAGACCCCGACCGTTTTGTGTTCCCTTGCTCAATAACAGACATCGAATTCCCTGACTCTCTTTGTGATTCTGGTGCTAATGTTAATGTGATGTCTAGAGGTGTTGCAGAAAAGCTAGGGTTGAGAAATCTTTCTCACTCTAATATGAGTCTAGTCTTTGGAGATCCGTCTCAGAAAACTCCAGATGGGATGGTCCATAACTTACAACTCGTTGTAGGGGACTGTATTGTTCCTACGGATTTTCATGTCTTGAAAATGGATGAAAGGGCAGAGAGACCTTTGATTCTAGGAAGACCTTTTCTTGCTACCGTTGGTGCCGTGCTTGACCATGCGTACAGAAAAGTGACCTTCAAGCACGTTGACAAGAAGACTCACTACTCGCAAAAGTTTAAGGAGAAGCCGATGCAGAAGAATCAATTCTCAATCCGAGAAGTTGATAAAGGAAAGAAGCCAGCTGATCCGAACGAAAGCAAGAAGCCTAAGGCCCAGCCTCAGCCTTCGAAATCCAAATTTAGGAAGGGCAAGATCATTGTTCCGCCGGACCGTGAAGGAAAAACGGAGCAGATCAGAGAAATGGTGAATAATACGAAACAAGTCCTTCTCCACGCCAAGCTGCTTGGGAATAAGGAGAGGCAGCTAGTATTAGAGGAGCCAAAAGTGCTACAATCCAAGGAAGCTACGAGAGACCCATCTCTCGCAGTGACTTCTTCTAAAGATTGAGTAGAAAGACCGAAGTCGAGCTAACCGACTTTAAACAAAAGCGCTTAGTGGGAGGCAACCCACTTGGTAAGTTTTTATTTTTCGTTTTAGTTTTCGTTTTCTATTAACATTTTTCATTTCTTAAGTTTCAGAAAAACACAAAAAAAATTAAAAAAGAGAAATCAAGGACTTGAACCGCGACCGAAGGACTCAAACATGACCAGCCGAGCCCTGGCCGCATGCCCACGACCCGCGTGTGCGGCAGACAGCCTGTCAGCCCTAGGGTCGAGAGCTCGTGATGCGGCAGGACCAGCCCGTGTTCCCTTAGGCGCAAAACCTTCGTCACCGTCAGTCACCTTCGATTCGACGACCGACCGTTGCGAGCAACCGACCCTTAACCGTCAGTAGCCCAAGACCAAGGCTCAAGATTGAAGATTCACAAGAAACTTGATCATCTAGAAGGGAATGATCGAGAAGAATGTGAAGACCGACGACACGACCAACACGACATCGACAACGTACCGTACCAAGCCATGCCTGGACAACGAAGTCGAAAAGCTCAGAAACGACTCAAGATTGAATATCCACCGGACAAGTGCGTATATTAAGACTTTTGATCGGGATAGAAACACTCACCGAAGGAGTGGTTTTAAAGATAACCGATGGTGCCTACTAACGAGTCCGTTGACTAGACATTAAGCTTAAAGAACAAGGAATGACTAACAGAAGCAATATTCACTGGTAATGTGTCTATCCTGGAGAAAAACAACCTTACCAATGGACCTAAACGAAAGGTGTCCGGGTGAGCCTTAAGAAGGAGTCATGTCCGAACCATTCGATTCTATACTTGGAGAATCATTGGAGAAATCAAAACACAAGTAGAAGTGCTTAACATAAGGAAATCAGAGGAGAGAAGACAAGAAAATAAGGAATAGAAGAAGAAAAGACCGAGAAAAGGAAAATGCGACCGAGAGGACCTGGCCGCACGGCCACGGCCCGCGTGTGCGGTGCACACGCTCTCGACCGCACGGTCAGGCGTTCAGCATGCGGTCCGTACCGTCCGTCAATCTCGAAATCTCTCTGATTTCAAATTTTTGAACTTTACAGAAACCCGCCGGGCCCAGAAACAAATATAAAAAAGTAAAGGTAAGATTTTTGGATCAAAACCCAACTATTCTTCTTCTTCAACCTTTTGGAGAGAGATTGGGACCAAAATCTCTATCACCTTTTAAATTAGGGTTTTCAAAGTTTCATTACACAATTATCACTCAAAATTTGAAGGAGATTCCAAATCCATAATTCTTCTCTATCAATTACAAAGGTATGAGCTTCAATTACTCAAGTTTGTTTATGAATCAAATTGGGTACCAATTCACTTTGATTCAAGTACCAAAATTGTTAGAATTTGTTAGAGAATTCATTATTATGTCTCTAGGATGATTAGCCATTGATTTACTTACACCTAGGTTTAGAAATTTGAGGTTAGTAGGTCTTGAATTTTGGATTTTTCACAAAACTTGAAATTAAAGATGCAAACTTGCTAAAATTGAGTTCTTTAAACCGAATTTTTCATGGCTAATGAGCATAGAGTGATTTCTTGTAGGATTAGTGCTTCAAATTCAAGTTTTAGAACTTGGAACACCTTGGATATTGTTAAATCCGAAATTGAGTTGATGAAATTGAATCATTGATGCTTTTGTCTAAATCGATTGCTTTTGTTCTTAAAATACTAACCATGTTATCTTCTATTGGTTTATGCAACTCCCTAACTTTTAGATTCGAGATTCTTTTTGGTTTTAGGTCCCATGGAATCTCGGAAATCAAAGAAGTCATCAAGCTCTCGAGCTAAGGAGAAACCGATTATGATACATGAAGTAGACGACGATTCTACAAACGAATGGAGAACCAAGAAGGCACACGATAGACAAGCACACGAGCAAAAAGGGAAAGGCAAAGCTATTCAAATTGACAACACAACCATGTGGCTTCGGGACAATGTACCATTCCGATCGGTATTTGAATCCATCTGCAACAACACACTCACGACGGTGGAGGAGAACCGAGAGCTTGGACAGACTTACATTGGTCAAAAGATGGACCCGAACCGAGACTACAAGGCGTTAGTTGACAAGATCGCCATTCGCACATCACCAAGAATCAACCATGACGCTCTCGACACTTTAGGAATTGGAGATGATATCCGTTGGTACCTTGAGGCTTTGCTGTAACGCCCGCGATCCTCAATAGGATCGTTGGCCATGACTTGGTTCGGGGGAATGGGCGAAACTCGGACTAAGTCTAAGGGAAGTGGAAAGATAGCTTCCCGAACGGAAGTGGAGCTAGGAAGGTCGAGCTGGATAGCTGGGTTGACTGTCAGTAGCGGGGTCAGCTATGGGGTAGCTCAGTCTAGCTGGACGGAGTAAAGGTCAGCTGGGTTACCTCGTCGGCTGTCTAGGTAGCTCGGGCAATGTGACGGTTACTGTCGTTAGCGAACCGGTGCGAGTTACGGGACGGTTATTAGGTGTCTGAAATGACACCAATGGGCGGTCTTAAGCAAAACGACCTTAAAGTGTTACGACAGAAGGGCGCTTCTGGGCAACGGTTCTCTCGACGGTTTTGGCCAAAAATCTATAAATAGATGGCCTTGGTGTTCATTTCTCACACGCGAAAACACCGAGAAAAGTTTACATAAGAACACATAAAGAAAAGCGATCATAAGGAATCCGACTAAGACAGGACCGAGGCGGGAGATCGGTCGGGAGAAGGGTCGACGCGGGTTCAGTCAAACCACCGCGAAGGCAAAAAGTGAATACGACTCTGGCTTGGCTTCTGGATCATAGACGGACCGGTGATTCGGTCTAGTTAAAAGGTCGGGATTAAGCCTGATGGGTCGTAGGCGAGTATGGGCAGTCGAGTGACTTGGCGGCTTGGAGGAAGTCCACCAAGACTCGGCGATGGTTCATACTTCGTCTCAGACCCGGATGGGAGTTTGTTCTAAGTGTTAGATACGGGCTGGGAACATTGCATCATACGCCCTGAGTATAATGAGACGGCATAGCCGCTCACTAAGTAACGATTACTTATGTTTCTGATGGATTTCAGGAAGGGATGGTGATCGTGGGAAGGACTTGGCATAGGCGCGAGAGACTCTTGGCCGGGAAGATGAGTGGTGATGGAAACGGGTTAATAGGATCAATAGTCGAACTTGTAATAGCTTATATGCAAACTCATAAGTTGTATTGAATCCTTTATCATATTACTAAAGAACTTGTTTGCTTGTTTACTCTAATATTCGCATATGACTCTAAGTAGTGAATCTCAGAATGATATATTATGAATTGTCTAAGGAATGGGCCCTTTAATTGAACATAGAACGGACTAAGTAGTGCATGCGATGGGAGAACCTCACACGGACTTGGGTAGTCCGGGTTTGGGTCTTTCAAGTTGGTATCAGAGCATGCTTGCTCCTAGGACGGTTAGTACGGGTTGGGATCACCACTCATCGGCTCAAGGGATCTCGCGGTAGTGTTGCCTTACTCGCTAACGGTTTACTATGTGTTTGCCGTGACTAACTTGCAGTTTTGCAGATGGGTAAGAGCAACTGAACTGGAAAAAGTAGGAAGGATAAGGATGTGGTGGAAGAGGCTCGGGCTGGGGAGTCTCTCATGGACCCATCCGGACAGAACCAAGTCAGACATGTGATTGGAACAAATCCGAGACCGCTGAATCTCGAGATTCCGGAAGGACAACGCCAGAGTGTGCGTTTTGCGGGTAATACAGAGGATGGTGGTGAATCCTGGATGGCGTCACGTCTACCGGGTCTTGGTGCAAACAATGGGAACGAAAATCTGGATGAGATTCCATCGGCCCAAGAATAGTGGAACGCTATGAAGGCAATGATGGCTCAAATGGCTGCATTGACCAAGGCACTTGTACCGGATCCTGTGGTACAAGTGACGGAGAAAGAAGTGGAAGCGGTTGAAGTGAACCCACCACCGAGAACACCGAAAAGGAAGAGCAATTATCTAAGCCTTCTGGCACATGTGTCGAAGTTAGGCACAAAACATTTCAGTGGGGATGTGGATCCTATTGCGGCTGATGAGTGGAGGAGCCGACTGAAGAGAAACTTTAACTCCACTCGATGCCCGGAAGATTACCGTAAGGATATCGCTATCCACTTTCTGGAAGGTGATCCGCACAATTGGTGGCTGGGCATTGAAAAGCGCATGGGTGATGAGATCTAGACTTTTGCGGATTTTGAACTTGAGTTCAACAAGAAGTTTTTCCCACGGGAAGCTTGGGACAGACTTGAGTGTGCTTACCTGGATTTGGTTCAAGGGAGCAAGACGGTGCGTCAATATGACGAGGAGTTCAACCGCCTAAGGCGATATGTTGGGCGAGAGCTTGAGGATGAGCAGGCTCAGGTTCGCCATTTCATTCGTGGGTTGAGGGTGGAGATCCGCAACCATTGCTTGGTTAGCAATTTTAACTCAGTCTCTGAGTTAGTGGAGAGAGCGGCCATGATTGAGGATGGGCTTGAGGAGGAACGATACGTGAAACGTGAAAAGTTTCAGAAACAAAGCAAGCCGGCCGACAAGAAAAGGAAATGGGATGATGGCAAGTCTACTGAGAAACGCATTGCGTGTGAGACTTGTGGTAAGCATCGTAGCGGTCTATGCTGGAAGGCTGTGGTTAGATGCGGTCGTTGTGGAAGTAAGGACCACTTGACCCAAAACTGCCCAAAGGGAAATCAGTTGCAATCCAAAGTGGGTGGTGGCGAGCCTAGAACATGTTTCTACTGTGACAAGCCTGGACATTTCAGGAAGGATTGTCCGAAACTTGAGGCCGAAAGACAGGCCGGACAGAGGGTAAACCGTGGGGAGAATGCACTGCCTCCACCGCCGAAACGGATGGCCATTGCACCGTGGGTTTATGAACTATCCGAGGAATCAGCAAGTACTAGGAATTTCAGAGCGATCACTGGTACGTTTCTAAAACCCTTACATTCAATTTTCTGCATTTGCATTGCATCATGCATAAATGGGTTGGGTACTTAGCATTCTGGAGGGGAATGTGTAGGGACCTTGGTCATTGGTGGTGTAGAAACACACACCTTGTTTGATTCAGGGGCTACACATTGCTTTGTGAGCCCTGAGATGGTTGAAAGAGAAAGGTTCAGGAAAGAACCAAGTACTGAGTTTGGTACGGTTAGAGCAGCCGGCGGGCAAGCAATGCACCCGACCGGACTTGTTTGGAATATCTCGGTTGTGGTCAATGGTGTCAATATGCCTACGGACCTGATCATAGTTCCACTTAAGAAACATGACGTGATCTTGGGGATGGATTGGTTGGGTAAGTACAAGGCTCATATTGATTGTCACCGGGGCCGGATACAATTTGAGAGGGAAAATGGGACGGTAAAGTTCCAAGGAATAAAGTCGACTTCAGGAAGTTTGTTAATCTCAGCAGTCCAAGTGGAAAGGATGCTAGAGAAGGGTTACGAGGCATACATAACCACTATAACCACAAACGAAGTCAAGGCAAATGTGGAATTAAAAGATATTCCCATTGCAAATGAGTTCAGCGATGTGTTTGGGGCCGTGAGTGGTTTACCACCGGATAGGTCAGATCCATTCATAATCAAACTAGAACCAGGAACAGCTCCAGTCTCTAAGGCTCCGTACCGGATGGCACCGGCGGAGATGGCTGAGTTAAAGAAACAGTTGGGGGAACTGTTGGAAAAAGGATTTATAAGGCCGAGTAGTTCACCTTGGGGTGCACCGGTCTTGTTTGTCAAAAAGAAGGATGGTAGCTTTAGGCTATGCATCGACTACCGGGGACTGGATAGGGTGACGGTAAAAAACAAGTACCCCTTACCCCGGATAGATGAACTGTTGGATCAACTAAGAGGTGCAAAGTGGTTCTCAAAGATAGACTTGGCCTTGGGATACCATCAGATTCCAATAGACCCGATGGATGTTCGGAAGACGGCTTTTCGTACAAGGTACGACCACTATGAATATGTGGTGATGTCGTTTGGGTTAACAAACGCACCAGCGGCGTTTATGAAAATGATGAATGGTGTGTTCTGGGATTGTTTGGACGAGTTTGTGATCATCTTCATTGATGACATACTTGTCTATTCAAAAGATTGGGAAACGCATCAAGGTCATCTAAGGACGGTCATGGTAAGACTAAGGGATCAGAAGCTGTTTGCGAAGCTAAGTAAATGTAGCTTTTGGCAAAGGAGCGTTGGCTTTTTGGGACACATCGTGTCGGATCAAGGGGTGTCAGTTGACCCGGAGAAGATCAAATCCATCAAGGATTGGCCAAGGCCGAAAAATGCCACCGAGATAAGGAGTTTTCTCGGGTTGGCTGGATACTATAGAAAGTTTGTGAAGGGATTCGCAAGTATGGCCCAGCCTATGACGCGATTGACGGGCAAGGACACTAAGTTCCAATGGTCGGATGCATGTGAGAAGAGTTTCTCGGAGTTAAAGGCAATGCTCACAAGTGCACCAGTCTTGGCCTTACCAGAAGGGGATGAGCCATACGTGGTGTACACGGACGCATCCATCACTGGACTTGGGTGTGTCCTAATGCAAAAGGGTAACGTGATCGCATATGCCTCAAGGCAATTGCGTAAACACGAAGGGAACTATCCTACGCATGACTTGGAGATGGCCGCGGTGGTGTTTGCCTTAAAAATCTGGCGATCCTACCTTTATGGTGCTAAAGTGCAAATCTTTACCGACCATAAGAGCCTTAAGTACATATTCACCCAGCCTGAGTTAAATCTAAGGCAAAGAAGGTGGATGGAATTTGTGGCGGATTACGACTTGGGCATTGCGTACCATCCGGGAAAGGCAAACCAGGTCGCGGATGCCTTGAGTAGGAGGCGGTTTGAGGTGGAAGCCGAGAGAAACCAAGAAGTCTTGGTCAATATTTTGGGGACTTTGCATTTGAATGCTTTGTCCAAGAACGTGGAACCGTTGGGTTTAGGTGCAGCCGATCAAGCGGATCTACTTAGTAGGATCCGATTGGCCCAAATCAATGATAAGGACCTAAACAAGGCGGCGGAGCACAACCAGACTGAGTATCAAACGTCCAACAATGGAACAATTGTGGTGAACAGACGAGTATATGTTCCGGATGTTAGAGAACTAAGGGAAGAGATCCTTAAAGAGGCGCACAAGTCTAAGTTCTCAATCCATCCGGGATCAACAAAGATGTACCGTGACCTAAAAAGGTACTATCACTGGGTGGGAATGAAGAAAGATGTGGCCGAATGGGTAGCCAAGTGCCCGACCTGTCAGCTGGTCAAGGCGGAACACCAAGTTCCCAGCGGGTTGATGCAGAACCTACCCATGCCGGAATGGAAATGGGACCATGTAACGATGGATTTTGTAACTGGATTGCCTAAGGGAAGGACTAAGCATGATGCGGTCTGGGTTGTGGTGGACAGACTGACCATGTCTGCACATTTCATGGCAATATCGGAAACTGATGGAGCCGAAGAGATCGCGGCAAGATATATCCAGGAGATCGTCCGGTTGCATGGGATTCCAGTAAGTATTGTCTCGGACCGTGACACAACGTTTACTTCACATTTTTGGAAGGCGTTTCAGAAAGCCTTAGGAACAAGGGTGAACATGAGTATGGCCTATCACCCACAAACGGATGGACAATCCGAAAGAACAATTCAAACACTTGAAGACATGTTAAGAGCATGTGTGTTGGATTGGGGAGGCAATTGGGAGAAGTACTTGAACTTGGTGGAGTTTGCCTACAATAATAGCCATCAAGCTAGTATTGGCATGTCCCTATACGAGGCATTGTATGGCCGAGCATGTAGAACGCCATTGTGTTGGACGCCGGTGGGCGAACGTAGGCTGTTTGGTCCAGACATTCCTCAAGATCAAGTTAAAAGAAGCACAAAACCGACAGAAAAGTTATGCGGACAAACATCGAAAAGAGTTGGCATTTGAAGTGGGTGACTTTGTGTATCTTAAGGCCGTGACGTACAACGGCAAAGGGCGGTTTACTAAGAAGAAAAAGTTAAGTTCAAGGTACGTTGGTCCTTACAAAGTGCTTCAGCGAGTAGGTCAAGTGGCTTACAAGCTTGAATTGCCACCGGGTTTGGAGGCATTCCACAAAGTGTTCCACGTTTCACAACTCCGAAAGTGTCTAAGTGAAAGGGATCACGTGGTTACTCAAGTACCTTTGGAACTTGAGGAAAACTTGACGGTGGAAGCAACCCCGGATCGAATCATTGATCGCCAAGAGAAAGGCACTCGGAGGAAGAAGGTTCGGATGGTGAAAGTTGTGTGGAATTGCGGTGGCCACGAAGAGGCTACATGGGAAACTGAGAATAAAATGAAGGCCGATTTTCCTAAGTGGTTCGAAGAGATGGGTGAAGATCAACTTGAGTCGGATTCGAGGACGAATCCCATTCAAGGGGGGGGGAGACTTGTAACGCCCGCGATCCTCAATAGGATCGTTGGCCATGACTTGGTTCGAGGGAATGGGCGAAACTCGGACTAAGTCTAAGGGAAGTGGAAAGATGGCTTCCCGAACGGAAGTGGAGCTGAAATGAGCTAGGAAGGTCGAGCTGGATAGCTGGGTTGACTGTCAGTAGCTGGGTCAGCTATGGGGTAGCTCAGTCTAGCTGGACGGAGTAAAGGTCAGCTGGGTTACCTCGTCGGCTGTCTAGGTAGCTCGGGCAGTGTGACGGTTACTGTCATTAGAGAACCGGTGCGAGTTACAAGACAGTTATTAGGTGTCCGAAATGACACCAATGGGCGGTCTTAAGCGAAACGACGCCAACAGAAGGGCGCTTCTGGGCAACGGTTCTCTCGACGGTTTTGGCGGAAAATCTATAAATAGAAGGCCTTGGTGTTCATTTTTCACACGCGAAAACACCGAGAAAAGTCCACATAAGAACACATAAAGAAAAGCGATCATAAGGAATCCGACTAAGGAAGTCGGATCCACGAGAGACAGGACCGAGGCTGGGAGATCGGTCGGGAGAAGGGTCGACGCGGGTTCAGTCAAACCACCGCGAAGGCAAAAGGTGAATACGACTCTGGCTTGGCTTCTGGATCATAGACGGACCGGTGATTCGGTCTAGTTAAAAGGTCGGGATTAAGCCTGACGGGTCGTAGGCGAGTATGGGCAGTCGAGTGACTTGGCGGCTTGGAGGAAGTCCACCAAGACTCGGCGATGGTTCATACTTCGTCTCAGACCCGGATGGGAGTTTGTTCTTGATCTTTGCAAAACAAATAAAACCTATCATACACTATACCGGATCAAAACGGTAATCATAGTAGTACTTTAAGGTCGAATCCACAGAGACCAGAGATACACTTAGCGACAAATCTCTACGCGTACTATTCACCGTACGTTCCAAAATGGCCTTGATTTGCCGGTTAGAGACCTCCACTTGTCCGCTAGTCTGTGGATGATAGGGAGTAGCTACCTTGTGAGTGACACCATGCTTCCGAAGCAAACCAGTGAATATCCGATTAATGAAATGCGACCCGCCATCGCTGATAACGATCCGAGGGATGCCAAAACGTGAGAAGATCACATGTTTGAAGAGTTTGAGGATTACTCTATGATCATTGGTTAGGCTGGCAATAGCTTCAACCCACTTAGAGACGTAGTCAACTGCAACGAGTATATAAACGTTCCCGTGAGAAGGAGGGAATGGTCCCATGAAATTGATCCCCCAACAATCAAAGACTTCGATCTCTAAGATGTAGTTTTGGGGCATCTTAACGTGCTTGTATATATTCCCACGATGATGGTAAGTGTCGCACTTAGAGACATAGGTGTGGGCATCGTGAAATAGGTTAGGCCACCATAGTCCGGCTTGTAAAACTTTCAAAGCGGTCTTGAATGTCGCAAAATGACCAGCGTATGCAGACCCATGGCAGTGGTAAAGAATGCCATTCATTTTAGATTCAGCGACACATCTCCTGTAAAGCCCATCGAGACAACGTTTATAGAGAATAGGTTCGTCCCAGAAGTAGTGTCGAACGTCACGTAAGAACTTCTTCTTTGCATATCCCTTGAAATCTGAAGGTCTATCTCCGTAGTTGCGTAGAAGTTCTTTCTCCGTAGTTACGTAGTTCTTTCTACGTAGTTGCGTAGATTTCTCTAAGCGAGAAGTTCTTTCTCCGAAGTTGTGTAGTTTGTTTGTGCCTCATCCAGCGTCCGACAAGCGTAATAGATGACGTGTTGTATACCATCTTTGCGTTGTCCTAGTACTGCACAAACGGCGAAATCACTTGCATCGCACATGACTTCAAAAGGTAAAGTCCAATCCGGCGGTTGTACTACGGGTGCGGACACAAGCGTTTGCTTTAAGACGAGAAACGCTTTCTGACACTCATCATCAAAAACGAATGGGACGTCCTTGCATAGTAGCTGGGTTAGAGGCCTAGCTATCTTAGAGAAATTTTTGATAAATTGCCGGTAAAAACCCACGTGTCCCAAGAAACCGCGTATCTCCTTCACCGTCTTTGGTGGTTGCAAGCTCATCATGACTTCGATTTTTGCCTTGTCAACTTCGATCCCTTTCTCCGATATTCGGTGACCTAGAACGATCCTGTCGGTGACCATAAAGTGACATTTCTCCCAATTGAGAACCAAGTGCTTATCCACACATCGTTGCAAGACTTTGCAAAGATTGGATAGACATGCAGAGAATGATGGGCCAAAAATAGAAAAATCATCCATGAACACCTCCATGATATCTTCGATAAGATCAGTGAAAATAGACATCATACACTGCTGGAAAGTGGCAGGTGATGAGTCTAGTTTTTATCGTTTTTAATCTTTGTTTTAGGATTGTATTTTGAGTCAACTAACTTATATTAGATAGAATTTAGGACTATTTTCTTTACTTAGGGATTTTCAGGTCTACAAGGAGAATATTGGAAAAAGAAGGATTTTGGGTCAAATAAGAGTACAAATGGACCAAGCTTGAAGAAATGGGCCAATCGTGAAGAAATGAAGAAGGATCGACAGATCCAACCGAAGGATCGATCGATCCCTGAAGAATTGCGGCTCACGTTCGAAGAGGCGGTGGAACCGACTGACCAGGCCCATGGACCGCTCGATCTGATCAAAGGCTTTGGCCCAAGACGAGAAGACGGTGGGATCGACCGATCCTACCCGAGGATCGATCGATCCCTGCTTGCCTCTTCTCCATGTTTTTCCATTTTTCGTTTTTCCATTTTCTTTCTTGTTTTCCTTTTGCGGCCTCTCTCCCTTTGCTATATAAAGAGAGGCTCGTCCCTTGTAGAAAAAGACAATTCATTCTCTCCTCTTTAGAGTTTGTAAGAGATTCACCTCTCAATACACTCTTAAGTTTTATTTTATAAAGATGTCTCTTTATAGTTTCATCTTTGTTCTTGTTTTTATGTTTGAGTAGTTTCTTTATTAGGCTAGGGTTTCTCTGAAGGGATGTGACCGATTATTAGGTTGTTAGATTTGGGAATTTACTTTATCGTTCTTCTTCTATTGTTATACTTAATGCTTAGGGCTTGAGTAGCTAACTTGTTCTAAGATCTTGTGTGATTAAACTAGGTACGAAAGTAGTGTTTAGTCGCTGGAATCAACACTAGTCGAGCAAGGTTTTATGGTTTGAGGCGAAAGCCCGGGCCATGACATCTTGTGAACATATCAATCCTATTCTTAATGCTAGTATTACTCTAGGGAATGCGCGAGAGCGAGATGTCTTATTAATTGTGAATTGAGTTCTAGAACGTATTTTAATATTCTCTACTAATTGATTTAATTGTTTTGTCACATCCTCGATGGTTTCCCTATGCCTAATATTCTTTTATTATTATTGCTTATTTATTTTATCGCTAGGTGGTTAGAAAATCAAATCCTTATTTTATCTTAGCTTAATTTAATCTATTGATTTAAAGTGTACCTCTGGTCTCTGTGGATTCGACCCTAAAGTACTACTATGATTACCGTTTTGATCGGGTATAATGTATGATAGGTTTTTATTTGTTTATCCGTTTAGGAGGAGATCAAATTGGCGCCGTTGCCGGGGACCAATAGGCACCTTTAGAGATTTAGAATTGAATTTAGTCTAAGATTTTTATTTTCTACATTATACTAATTATTCTATTACTATTTTTGAATTCAGGTGCATGCAATTGAGAAGCCACAAGGCTACCGACTTAGTTGCACTCTCTAACGAAGAACTTGGGCGTTTGGAACGAAGAAGAAAAGCCAACTCCGAATCAGTTGAGATGAATCCACAAGATGTGCAACCTGCTGCTGCCGGTAACCCACTTGCCTTTCCAGCTGCCGAAGGAGGAAACAATCCTCCACCCGTCCTGCCAGCTGCTGCCGGACCGATCGGTCCACAACTTGGACTGGTCGATCCTCGTGAAGACAGACCGATCGATCTACCACTTGGACCGATCGATCCTCTTGCTGCTGCACGTCCTGCTCGTACACTTGGCGAGCAAGATACACCGGACCGATTCTATGCTAATAGGTCTGTGCTTCGTCCTCCGAATCCCACTCGTCAGGACTATGAGATCAAGTATAGCTTGATCAACCTCGTCCAAAACTGTTGCTTTAACGGCTTGCCCACGGAGAACCCGATGGATCACATCGAGGCATTTGAAGCGCTGTGCAGAACCACGAAGGCTAATGGTGTGCCCTATGATTACCTGAGACTGACCTTGTTCGAGTTCTCTCTTGGAGGCAAGGCGCAACGATGGCTCAAGATGTTGGAGCCCGGTTCCATAACTACTTGGGAAGAATGTCGTGCTAAGTTCCTAAACCACTTCTACACGAAGGCAAGATCAGCACGCATGAGGAACCAAATTGTTGCCTTTAAGCAAAGGGCTACTGAGACTTTCAATGAAGCTTGGGAACGATTCAAAGAATACGTGAAGGACTGCCCCCATCACGGTTACACTCAAGAAAGCCTCATGACCACTTTCTATGGCGGTATTGACACCCAATACCAAATGGCTCTTGACACGGCAAGCAAGGGAGACTTTTCAACCAACACGGTGGCACAAGCGACGGCACTTATCGAGAATTTGGCACGGAGCAATAGTGACCACGCTCCGGAGTACGACCGGTCGGTTAAGGTGAAAGCAATTGAGACTGATGCGCTTAAGGACCTCACGCAGAAGGTGAACCTTCTTCTTGCGCGTGAGCAACAACCGGTGCAAGCTTGTGGAGAAGAAGATGAACACTTGGAGGATCTTAACTACGTGGGAGGTTACCGTGGTGGTTTCAACCCCAACTATCGAAACCATCCAAATCTCTCCTATCGAAGCAACAACGTGGAGAACCCCCAAGATGTGGTGTATCCACCACGCCAACAAGGAGCTTACAACAAACCAGCTGCTCCTCAAGAGAACAAGCTGGAGGGGATGATGCAATCACTGATTGAGAGTCATAAGAAGAGTGCATCCGAGATCAATGCTAAGATCGATGGGATGTATGGCGATCTCAATGGGAAATTCACTACTTTGGCGATTAGGGTTGATTCTCTAGACAAGAGAGTTTCATCTATGGCTTCCAGCTCCAAAGGGAAAGAAGCTTACAATGCTGGTATGGCTCATTCTGGAGTCAACGCAAGCTTCAAAGCGGATGAAATTGGAGGAGTATCGAGTTTTCAGAAGCCAGGATCGACCGGTCTCCTTCACAGATCGATCGATCCGCCTGCTGGTTTCACTTTGCTGACCCGAGAAGCCAGATCGACCGATCCCCAACCATATCGATCGATCCGTGCCACTGCTCAAGACGTTTATGATTCGTTTTCAAAAGAAAGTGATGCAAACTTTGTTGCTAAGGCTGATGTACTTCTCTACAAACCTCAGAGCCCTTATCCGGTGGTGCCTAAGACAAAGATCGATGAGACAAGGTACATACGGTTCAAGAGCATCATTGGCGAGTTGATTAAAGAAGCCACGTTCTCCGAAGCTTTGGGAGATCTCCCGTTCTTGAAAAAGATCTGCAAGGATGTCATTGACGGTACTGAAGATGTTGTAGAAGTTGACACTAACCTAGCAAAGAGGAAGGAGGCTAGAAATCCAATGCTTGTCAAAGTGAAGAAACTTGAAGATCCGGGCAAGTTTGTGGTACCATGTTCGATTGATGGAGAAGTCTTTACTAATTCCCTGTGTGATTCGGGATCAAGCGTGAATGTCATGTCAATGGCAACCGTCCGTAGGCTTGATCTCCAAGGGATGGAGACCTCTAAGTGCTCATTAAAGTTTGCGAATGCGTCCACAACAACCCCTCAAGGCTTCATAGGAGACGTGGAAGTGCGCATTGGCAACCACATAGTGCCCACCGATTTCCATGTCGTGGAAATGAGTGGAGGATCCGAAACTCCTCTAATCTTGGGACGCGCTTTCTTGACCACGGTTGGAGCCGTGTTTCACCTCGAAGAACCCAAGATGACCTTCACTAAGATCGACAAGGATGTGGCCTATTATCCGGTGCTTGAAGCAAATCCTTTGGGATCTAACTTTGCCGATGTGTTCGTTGTGATGAAGAGGACGCCTCGCAAGCAAGTAAATCGCCAATGGCCTTATCCAAAAGTCAAGAGGGATTGTACTTGCAATCCTCCATGTTTTCCCGCCGACGAGAATCAAGAAGAGATGAGAGATGAGATTCATCCACATGATCTCAACATGTTCGAGATGCGAGTAAAGATGGTACCGGATGATTATAGTTTTGACGAAGCTTGGTTCAAGTATCCTTGTTTGCAAAAGTGCTTTTGGAGAAGTAGAGAACCATTCTATTCCATCGAAGCACACTTCTATAGGGCACGAGAAAGAAACGCGGAGAGGAGATGCCTTCCTAAGATGGAAGATCCCGGATGCTTCGTAATCCCATGTGCTATCAATGGTACTTCGGTTTACAATTGCCTTTGCGACTCCGGAGCCGGAACAAGTGTGATCCCCACCGCTATAGCTTCTCGATGTGGAATCACCAATTGCTATCCATCCACTTCAAATCTTTACATGGCCGACGAGTCTATGGTGGTACCAAGAGGAGAGCTACGCAATGAAATGGTGCGAATTGGGGAAGTGTATGTTCCCATGGACTTCAAAGTTGTAGATGTGCCCGGGAAGCGTCAACAAGTCATCTTCGGAAAATCTTTCTTGAACACTGTTGGAGCTGTCATAGACATTCCCAATCACCGCGTGTGCTTTGCCAATGTCGACGAAAGGGTTTTCTATCGAATAAAGCCAAGAGAGAACGCGTTTAGGCCCATTCGTATCCAAGAGGAAGAATGTAGCGTACGCATCTCAGGAGAACTAATTCAAATCCCTCGTCCACAAGCCTAAGAGAAGAGAAAGTCAAGCTATAGACTTAAAACAAGCGCTTCCGGGAGGCAACCCGATTATTTTGTACTAACTATTATGTTTTGAGCTTTTGGTTTTTGTTTCTTTTGCTTTTAAGTTTAAGACTATTTATATTTGAGGATTTCTAATCAGTGGATCATTAAGGATTCCTAAGTGTATCAGGATTAGGTTTTGATCGCATTAAGATGCGAATTTTTGGTGATCAGACACTTAGGATCGATCGAACTCCTTGAAAGATCGATCGATCTCGCCTGGAAAATGAACCGAGGAACAGAAGCCTCGGGATCGACCGATCTACACCAGGGATCGATCGATCCCGACTCAGGTATTTCGAAAAAAAAATGGATTTCCGGTTTGAATCGGTTTATCCACTTGATTCAAACCGGTTTAAACCGGTTTAGGGCCAATATATCGATGGAGATCGAGTCCTCTCTCTCCTCCATCGATCCCCAACCTCCATTGCTCTCTCTCTCTACAAACTTCAATCCTCTCAATCTCTCTCAATTCTCCATTGTTTTTGTTGATTTTTGGTGCTAAATCACACTATTTTTCGAGCTCTTTCTGATCCCCCTGTACCCAACTCGATTCGCTTAAGGTACTGAGTTCGATTTTTGCATAGGAGATTTCGGGTTTTTACACTTTAGGGTGTTAGAGCTTTGTAATCTCTTGGATTTAGGTTGAATTAGGTTGTTGGGAATGCTATAGGATTGCTAGTTTCTCTGCTTTGAAATGTATTTGATTTGATTGTGAGAAACTTGGAAATTTCGTGTGATAAGCCTTAGATTTCAACTTTAGAATAGTTAGCAATACCATTTGATGGATTGAGAGAGACGATTAAGTTCGGGAGAGAGTTAATTGATGATTGCATGTGCTTAAAGCCATTACATGTTTCGATTTTCTGTTTTGCATTTCGCGAGTGCGATAGAAATTTCGATTTTATGTTTAATTGGATATTGTTTGCTTGCGTCGCACTGCTTTATTTTTAAAGCTTCTAAAATCATTTTGATTTTTGTTAAGTTTTATGCAAATGCTGATTTGCGTTTGAGTATTTTCAGGAAATGGCTCCAAGACGACGTAGCGTCAAGGAACCAGCCACCGGAGAAAGAGAGTGGACCCGGAAAAATCAGGAAGACACCATTGCACTCTGCAGCTGCAAATTCGAGCCCACACGGTTTCTAGAAACCGATGTTCTGAGGGCTATGGGCATCCTAGACGATGTCTTGACGTTTCTGCGCAATGCCGGCTTCGGTTCTTTCCCGGAGAAGCGATGGGATCTCTATCCCGATGCCGCAGCCGAGTTCCTCGCCACGTTGCAGGTCCACTACCCTACGGATCCGCAAGATGCCACCGACGCCTTCATCTCATTTTTTCTATCTAGAAGGCACTTCACCATCACACTCCTTCAGTTGTGTGATCTCTATGGGTTCCCGCCTCGCGAAAAGAACCAATTCGATGGCATCACTGACCCCTCTGCATTCTGGCAGACCTTTGGGTCCGGCGAGTACGTTTCTCGAGGTGCCAAGCAGCCACTTATCCGCAACCCGGTGATTCGCTTGGCGGTCCGTTTCATGAGCAGCACCATCTTTGCCCGTGCAGAGATGGGTACTTTGCAGCTACCTGAGCTCTCCATGTGCTTCTATGGGCTCCATCGCTTCATCACCAGCCCCACCGCGGCCAACTACAACAAGACGCATCGCGTCAACTTCGCCGCATTACTAGTTCGGGGGTTCATCCAGGTGGCGAAGCAGGCACTTCGGTCCAGGAAGAAGGTGATCATGATCGGGAGCTTGGTGACTCCCATTATCACCCATTGCCGTTTCCACATCGCACCAGCCGTTCCTGAGCACAGGGCGCGATTCATTGATCGCGAGCATCTCTACGCGAGTGAGATTCTCATCCGCCACTCGCTAGCCTACCATTTTCAGGACGCGGACGGGACATACAGGTACATTCGCCTGCCCCGTGTTGATCTTACATCTCTCGCCATTCCAGGCAACATTGCCTTCCATCCGCCTGCTGGGGCGCTTTGCGAGAGACCTATCCCGCCGAAGACTAGTGGCGTTAGGAGAGCCACACGCACCAGACGTACCGATGAGGCTGGACCTTCTCAGCCCTCCACTTCTCAGCCTCCGCCATTTCAGCCATTCTCCGGCTATGTGCCTCCTTTTGAGCTTGACGTGAGCGCTTACACCGCTACTGATCCACCTACGGAGCCGGCTACAGAGATGGAGCGATGGGTCTGTGAGACTACGCAGAAGAACAACACCTTGCTGACGAAGATTGCCACTTGGCTTTGCTGCATCGCACCATCACCACCTCCACCCCGACGCGTGCCCACTCTGGTCCATGCGCCTCATACTGAGGAGATTGACCACGCCGCTGTTTCTACTGTCCGCTTCGATGATGATGAGGAGGATTCTCCTACTTGGCTATCATCCCCGAGCCATGACACCTCCACGACTTATGAGCAGGACGATCTCCGCGAGCGCAACAGGCGAGGCCTTGGACAATGGGAATCTCCACCATCTCCATAGACTCGTATCCACTGGTTCTATCCTCTGTATAATATTCTTTTCGTTTATTTTTGCGACTATGTATTTCTATATTTGGATTTGTGATACTAATGATAGGATCGACCGATCTCCCTTCGGGATCGATCGATCCGCTTTGTGTTTTCTGACTTCTGTTTTTTCTTATTTGATTTGCATTTCCTTTCTTTGATTTTTCTTTCCCACCGGGACGGTGTGAAGTAAGTCTGGGGGGATTTGTGACCATTATGCTAACATTTTTATTTGAGTCGTTTTATTGAGTCAAAATGGTTTAGAACTTGGAACTTCTTTTGTGAATCGCGTGTTCGTACTAATATCTTCTGCTACCCATCATGATTATACTCTTTGAAGAGCCAAAGATTGGAACGCTATAGCCGAACAACTCACCAGAAGTCCCTATCTCTTGGAAATCCGATTGACTTGGCGTTGACTCCACCCATGACAAGACGATAATTTGGACTTAATCTTCTCAACTTGGGGCTTGGTATACATCGAACGCGACCTCTGACTCAATGTTTTCCGAGACGCGCATAACTTCGAAAAAGTATGGATTCCCCTCTCTTCTCCTGAAAAAGAAAAAGAAAAAGAAGAAAAAGAGAAAAAGAAAAGAAAAGGGATGTGGTAAACAAAGAAGTGGGCCGAGGGATGTGTGGTTACCCCCTTGCATACTTCGGACTCATGAAAACCAACCCCGGGCTAAAAGAAAAGGAGATCGATAGAAAAAAATAAAATACCCTAGAAAAGTAGGGAGGAATCGATCTCAAAAGAGTAGAAGAGAAGAGAAGGAAAGGAACCATAAGAAGAATGTCTTGGTAGCTAGAGGAAGGTAAGCGTCTACGGGATCTTTGATCGATACTCCCTCGTTGAGACCGCACGCTTGTAAAGAATGAACGTAGGGAGTCAACAATGGAGATTTTGGAGCTTCCTTGAGATCTCGGGACACTAGTACGGAGAATTGCTAAGCCAATGGTCATTACATGTTGTAAGCTCAATCCATTCACGGAAGATGTACGGAGATTCCCGAGAAGTTGTGAGTTCTTGTTTTCAAACATTTTCTTTAAGATCTGTCTTTTTGATTGTTCTTGCTTGAGTACAAGCAAAGATTCAAGTCTGGGGGAATTGATGAGTCTAGTTTTTATCGTTTTTAATCTTTGTTTTAGGATTGTATTTTGAGTCAACTAACTTATATTAGATAGAATTTATGACTATTTGCTTTACTTAGGGATTTTCAGGTCTACAAGGAGAATATTGGAAAAAGAAGGATTTTGGGTCAAATAAGAGTACAAATGGACCAAGCTTGAAGAAATGGGCCAATCGTGAAGAAATGAAGAAGGATCGACCGATCCAACCGAAGGATCGATCGATCCCTGAAGAATTGCGGCTCACGTTCGAAGAGGCGGTGGAACCGACTGACCAGGCCCATGGACCGCTCGATCTGATCAAAGGCTTTGGCCCAAGACGAGAAGACGGTGGGATCGACCGATCCTACCCGAGGATCGATCGATCCCTGCTTGCCTCTTCTCCAAGTTTTTCCATTTTTCGTTTTTCCATTTTCTTTCTTGTTTTCCTTTTGCGGCCTCTCTCCCTTTGCTATATAAAGAGAGGCTCGTCCCTTGTAGAAAAAGACAATTCATTCTCTCCTCTTTAGAGTTTGTAAGTGATTCACCTCTCAATACACTCTTAAGTTTTATTTTATAAAGATGTCTCTTTATAGTTTCATCTTTGTTCTTGTTTTTATGTTTGAGTAGTTTCTTTATTAGGCTAGGGTTTCTCTGAAGGGATGTGACCGATTATTAGGTTGTTAGATTTGGGAATTTACTTTATCGTTCTTCTTCTATTGTTATACTTAATGCTTAGGGCTTGAGTAGCTAACTTGTTCTAAGATCTTGTGTGATTAAACTAGGTACGAAAGTAGTGTTTAGTCGCTGGAATCAACACTAGTCGAGCAAGGTTTTATGGTTTGAGGCGAAAGCCCGGGCCATGACATCTTGTGAACATATCAATCCTATTCTTAATGCTAGTATTACTCTAGGGAACGCGCGAGAGCGGTTTTCTAATATAGTATTACTAAGTAGGTGTTTGCGCGAGAGCGAGATGTCTTATTAATTGTGAATTGAGTTCTAGAACGTATTTTAATATTCTCTACTAATTGATTTAATTGTTTTGTCACATCCTGGATGGTTTCCCTATGCCTAATATTCTTTTATTATTATTGCTTATTTATTTTATCGCTAGGTGGTTAGAAAATCAAATCCTTATTTTATCTTAGCTTAATTTAATCTATTGATTTAAAGTGTACCTCTGGTCTCTGTGGATTCGACCCTAAAGTACTACTATGATTACCGTTTTGATCCGGTATAGTGTATGATAGGTTTTTATTTGTTTATCCGTTTAGGAGGAGATCAGCAGGTGCATTGCACAACCCGACGGGCATCCTCCGATAAGCAAATGTTCCATATGGGCATGTGAATGTTGTCTTCTCTTGGTCATTGGGATGGATTGGGATTTTGAAGAAACCCGAATATCCGTCAAGGAAACAATAGTACGGATGATTAACCAGGCGCTCGAGCATTTGGTCAATGAAAGGGAGTGGGAAATGATCTTTTATCGTGGCAGTGTTGAGCTTCCGATAGTCGATGCACATCTGATGGCCCGTAATGGTACGTGTTGGAATTAACTCGTTCTTCTCATTGGCGACGACAGTTACACCACCTTTCTTTGGCACCACGTCACTACAAGAAAACAGCTGATTAGCGACTGCCAAAACAGTCACTAAACAGTCGCTAAGAACGACATTACGACTGAATGGCGACTAATACATGTAGTCGCCGCCAGAGCGTCGCTAAAATATTCAGTCGCCAAAGAGTCGCTACTCAGCGACTGAATAGCGACTGATTAATGTGGTCGCTATTCAGTCGCACGACAGTCGCTATATTTAACGACTACACTGCGACTGTTTTGTGACTGTTATGCGAGTTATTTGGTTACTGAATTGCGACTGCTTTGATTACTGAATTGTAAATGATTAGGGATTTAATTATTGAGTTAGCATGCATTTAAATTGGATTATATGATTGAAATTACGATTTAGTTATCAAACTTATATATAAAACATAACAACCTTACATTTAAAACCCAAAATCCACACATAGTTTAAAACATAAAACACACTTAAACTAATTGAAGTTCAAAAAACAACCAAAAACACAAGTTAAAAAGTACAACCAAACACATAAGCTTTTAAGTTCAGAGAAGGAGAGAAACCTAAGGGCCTGCACATAAGTTTGTAGAGGAGAGAAAATCAATGATCTTCAGATTCACTGTCGAGGAAGCCCTGAAAGTTTGGATCAGTTTTGCTCAAGTACTTCTTCACCTTCTTCAAGAGGTTGATCTCTGCTTGTTGCTCAGCTGCAACCCGCATCAACTCTGCTTCACGCTCTGCTTGTAGAGCTGCTTGCTGCTCTATTTTGCGGTTAGCTACTTCAAGTTTTTCTTCCATACTTATGAAAGGTGAAGGGATTCCCGTGTACTTCCGCTTCTCGTTGATGTATTTCCCTAAGCTTCCAACTCCAAAGTAGTCTCCTCTGTCGCTTATGAAAGTAGACTACATAAAAACATAGAGAGAGTTACCATTTGCAACACAATCCTAACAGAAAAGCTATAAACTTAAATTATAATGTATAAAAACAATCCCAACAGAAAAGCTACAAACTTAAAATCTATGTTTAAAAACTTAAAATTTTGTGAAGCACATTACCTGAAGAAAGAGATCATTATCCTCCTCTTCGCTCTGATCGAGGTGAAGTACCATCAGCAGACTCATCATTCGCAAGGGCAGCCAACTTAGCTTCCTTTTTCTTTTTATATGCCTCATGAACTGCCTGCGCTTTGTTATCGACTAAGGTCCCATCTTTTTTGGTATGAACCCTGATGAAAACTTCATAAAAAGTCGGTGGTCTTCCCAATTCCACTTCCTGAAATGTTAAACGATGAGAAGGTGTTTATGTAACATATTTATCATCTCAGATGTTAAACATGATATAACTTACCATCTCTTCTCTAACTTGTTCGTAAGACTTTGATCCAGATGCATGCTTGTGTGGACCAAGACCATTACGGTCAGAATTTCGAGCGGCTGATGTTGTAGAACTCTTTGTTTTGGCTTCATCTGAGTTCCAATACTCAACCATTACTTTCCAAAGATCTTTCTCAATCCAAGAAGGTTTTTTACCTCGACCTAATGCCTTGGAAACCATGTCTTTCATACGTATTTGACACACTGCATAGAATTTTGCTTGAACCGTTCCTGTGTAATTGGGATGCCATGTGTGTGTTTTCTACAAAACAAAAGAGTAGATCAATGTATAATTCCATGTGATCAAAAAGTAGAAGTAAAGAATTTTACCGCAAATTCGAGGAAGTAACTTTGTCTTTTTAGTATAGGCACGCAACCCCAACTGTAGTATGGCTCATCAAACTTGTTCATAAAAATCTTTGTAATCTTCCGGGTAAGTTTTGACTTCTCTTTTCCAACAAACCTACAAACACAGAAACCAAAAAGTCAAGTTCTTATACTCATACCAAAACAACAAACTACAAACTCTAATCTAATTCAAAACAGTTTGCAAACAATGGAACACTCTTTTCAAAACTCTTATCTAAAACTCATACCAAATTGTTAATAGTTTTTAAACATTCGCCAAACCAGCAAGGACTACAAAGTGAAACTCTAAAACTAGCAAATCAGTAATAAAACTCTTAAACTACTACTACAAAGTGAAGCTTCATTCAAGTTATACTGATTATGACCAAATCGACTAAGAGAAGGAATCAACAAGATGCTTACCAAGTGGTTCCAGGCTCCAATTTGGGAGAGAGGACAGTGGTATACAGCTCACGACCTGGCTGGAGAAGAAGGTTGTGCAAGGCAGCAAGCGTATCTTCCGGGAGATTTGGTTCCCTTTGAATCTCTTCCTCAGAATCACCTTCATCAGAATCAGCTTCTTCATCCTCATCCTCATCTTCTTCCTCGAGTGAGTTTTGGGCTTGAGAACTGTGATGAGATCCAGATGCTCAAGGTTGAGAGGCTCGAGGTTGTTGCGAGACTGAAGGCCAAATCGATGGAGAGGCTACAGGTTGAGGAGGTGCACGACTTCTTGGAGCTGCACCCATAGGAGATGCTCCAGGATAGCTCGCCGCGGTCTGGAAAAGATTCGCCGGAGGTGGATAGTCTCTCACAGTTGGAATCTGTTGATGGTTGATGCCTGGAACCGGAATTTCTTGAGACCCGGCGGCTGTGCTTCGAGCTGGGTTCGTCGGCGTGAAGTCGTATTGCAAGGGAAGACCAGTGGGTCTTCGATTCGTCACTTTCTTCGACTGTGAACCACCAGGAGCAGTGGAGAGAGCATTGGGTCTTCGCGGAACCGTTCCTCCTCCTTCTCCTGCTCTCTTCCTATTCTTAGTCATTTTCTTAGCCTCTTTCTTAGCCATCGATATTGGAGAGAGATTAGGGTTTGGCTCACGGAAGAAGAATGAGACGACGGAAGAAGAATGAGACGACGGAGAAGAGAAAGAAGAAGGAGACGAGGTTAGGTTTCGGCGAGAGAAAGAAGAAGGAGGCGAGAAAGAAGAATTTTAGTGTAAAAGTTTTGGGTTAATTTGGTTTGGGGGCCCAAATAATAAAACCAGTCGCTAACGAGTAGCATATTAGTCGCAGATATAGCGACTTCAACATTAGTCGCCAAAATTAGTCGCCTTTTAGCGACTACAATGCGACGACATGTATTCAGTCGCCATATACCGACGAACCTGCGACTGGATTATTTTAGTAACCAATAAGTCGCAATATAGTCTCCAAACAGTCGCAATATTTGGCGACTACGTAATCAGTCGCAATGCGTAGTCGCTAATTCCATGTTTTCTTGTAGTGCGTGGACTGGACTCACCCAAGTACTATCACAAATTGGATATATTACACATGCGGCTAGAAGCTTAAGAATCTCCTTCTTCACTACTTCTCGAAGATTGGGGTTTAAACGTCTCTAATTCTCGATGGAAGACTTGGAAGGATCCTCGAGATGGATGCGATGCGTATAGAGCTCAGGCGAGATACCGGTGATATCGTCAAGTGAAAGCCTTCCTGTATTTTCGTAACTTGCTGAGTAGAAGTATCGTCTTTATTGATGAGTCTAGTTTTTATCGTTTTTAGTCTTTGATTTAGGATTGTATTTTGAGTCAACTAACCTATATTAGATAGATATTAGGATTATTTGCTTTGTTTAGTGATTTACAGGTCTACAAAGAGAATGTGGGAAAATGAAGGATTTTGGATCAAATAAAAGTGCAAATGGACCAAGCTTGAAGAAATGAAGAAGGATCGACCGATCCAACCCAAGGATCGATCGATCCCTGAAGAATTGCGGCTCACGTTCGAAGAGGCGGTGGAACCGACTGACCAGGCCCATGGACCGTTCGATCCGATCAAGGGTTTTGGCCCAAGACGTAAAAACGGTGGGATCGACCGGTCCTACCCGAGGATCGATCGATCCCTTCTTGCCTCTTCTCCAAGTTTTTCTATTTTTCGTTTTTTCCATTTCTCTCTTGTTTTCCTTTTGCGGCCTCTCTCCCTTTACTATATAAAGAGGGGCTCGCCTCTTGTATCAACACACAATTCATTCTACAACTTTTAGAGTTTGTAAGAGATTCCCATCTCAATACACTCTTAGTTTTATTTTATAAAGATGTCTCTTTATAGTTTCATCTTTGTTTCTTCTTTTATGCTTGAATAGTTTCCTTATTAGGCTAGGGTTTCTCTGAAAGGATGTGATCGATTATTAGGTTGTTAGTTTGGGAATTTATTTTATAGTTCTTCTTCATGTTGTTCTTAATGCTTAGGACTTGAGTAGCTAACTTGTTCTAAGATCTTAGGTAGTTAGTTTGGACACGAGAGTGCGGTTAGTTACCGGAATCAGCATAGTCGAGCAAGGTGTGATTCCATGGCGACGAAAGTCATAACCATGGCACCTTGTGAACTTATCAATCTTATTCGTTAATGCTAGTTTTACTTTGTTAGGAAGGCACGTGATGCGAGAGCAACTTGCCTGTTCTTTAATTTAGTATTGCTAAGTAGGCACGTGATGCGAAAGCGACTTGCCACTACAATTGTGAATTGAGTTCTAGAATGTATCTTAATATTCCCTGTTAATTGATTTAATTGTTTTGTCACATCCCGGATGGTTTCCCTATGCCTAATATTCTTTTTATTATTGTTTGCTATTTTATCTCATCGTTAGGTTGTTAGAAAACAAATTCTTATTCTATTTTGTCTTAGCTTAATTTAATCTATTAATTTAAAGTGTATCTCTGGTCTCTGTGGATTCGACCCTAAAGTACTACTATGATTACCGTTTTGATCCGGTATAGTGTATGATAGGTTTTATTTGTTTTGCAAAGATCAAATTGGCGCTGTTGCCGGGGACCAATAGATACCTTTAGAGATTTAGAATTGAATTTAGTCTAAAATTTTTATTTTCTGCACTATACTAATTATTTTATTTTTGTTTTTGTTTTAAGGTGCATGCAATTGAGAAGCCGCAAGGCTACCGATTTAGTTGCACTCTCTAACGAAGAACTTGGACGTTTGGAACGAAGTAAAAGGAAAGCTACCAAGTCTGCTGAGATGAACCCCCAAGATGTGCAACCTGCTGCCGCTAACCCACTTGCTGAAGGAGAGAACAATCCCCCACAAGTCCAACCTGTTGCTGTCGGACCGATCGGTCAAATCCTCGGACCGATCGATCCTCGTGCTCCCGGACCGATCGATCCACAACTCGGACCGGTCGATCCTCCCGCTGCTGCACGTCCTGCTCGTACGCTTGGCGAGCAAGACACACCGGACCGCTTCTATGCTAATAGGTCTGCGCTTCGGACCCCCGAATCCCACTCGGCAGGACTATGAGATCAAGTATAGCTTGATCAATCTTGTGCAAAACTGTTGCTTTAACGGCTTGCCTACGGAGAACCCGATGGATCACATCGAGGCATTCGAAGCGCTGTGCAGAACCACGAAGGCTAATGGTGTGCCTTATGATTACCTAAGACTGACCTTGTTTGAGTTCTCACTTGGAGGCAAGGCGCAACGATGGCTCAAGATGTTGGAGCCCGGTTCCATAACCACTTGGGAAGAGTATCGTGCTAAGTTCCTGAATCACTTCTACACGAAGGCGAGATGAGCACGCATGAGGAACCAAATCGTCGCGTTTAAGCAAAAGAGTACCGAGACGTTCAATGAAGCTTGGGAACGATTTAAGGAATACGTGAAGGACTGCCCCCATCACGGTTACACCCAAGAAAGCCTCATGACCACTTTCTATGGCGGGATTGATACTCAATATCAGATGGCCCTTGACACTGCTAGCAAGGGAGATTTCTCGACCAATACGGTGGCACAAGCGACGGCTCTTATCGAGAATTTGGCAAGGAGTAATAGCGATCATGCCCCTGAGTATGACCGATCAGTGAAGGTAAAGGCTGTGGAGACGGAAGCACTCAAGGACCTCACGCAGAAGGTTAACCTTCTTCTTGCGCGTGAGCAACAACCGGCGCAAGTTTGTGGAAGTGAAGAAGATGAAGACTTGGAAGAGCTTAACTACGTTGGAGGTTACCGTGGTGGTTTCAATCCCAACTACCGAAATCACCCTAACCTCTCCTATCGAAGTAACAACGTGGAGAATCCCCAAGACATAGTGTATCCTCCGCGTCAACAAGCAAAGCCATTCACCAACTACCCGCCAAAACCGGCTGCTCCTCAAGAAAACAAGCTGGAGACAATGATGCACTCCCTGATTGAGAGTCACCAAAAGAGTGCATCTGAGATCAATGCTAAGATTGACGGGATGTATGGCGATCTAAATGGGAAATTCACTACTTTAGCAACAAGAGTTGACTCGTTGGATAAAAGAGTGTCGTCTACGGCTTCCAGCTCCAAAGGAAAAGAAACTTGCAGTGTTGTCATGGCTCATTCTAGAGTCAATACAAGTTTCAAGATGGATGTAATTGGAGGAATTTCGAGTTTTCAGAAGCCGGGATCGACCGATCTTCACCCCAGATCGACCGATCCGCCTGCTAGTTTCACTCTGTTGACCCGAGAGATCAGATCGACCGATCCTCCCTCGGATCGATCGATCCGTGCTGCTGCTTCAAACGTTCCCGACTCGTTTTCGAATGAAAGTGATGCACACTTCATTGCTAAAGCCGATGTACTGCCCTACAGACCTCAGAGTCCTTACCCATCGATGCCTAAGGCCAAGATCGATGAGAAGAAGTACAATAGGTTCAAGACCATCATTGGCGAGTTGATTAAAGAAGCCACATTCTCCGAAGCTTTAGGAGATCTCCCGTTCTTGAAGAAGATCTGCAGAGACGTTATTGACGGTGTTGAAGATCCTGCAGAAGTCGATGCCTATTTGGCCAAGCGGAAGGAGGCTAGAGTTCCAACGCTAGTCAAAGTGGAGAAACAAGAAGATCCGGGCAAGTTTGTGGTGCCATGCTTGATAGATGGAGAAGTTTTCACCAACTCCCTGTGTGATTCAGGGTCAAGTGTGAATAACATGTCTATGGCGACCGTTCGTAGGCTTGATCTCCAAGGGATGGAAACTTCTCGATGCTCATTGAAGTTCGCTAACACTTCCACGACGACTCCTCAAGGCTTTATAGGTGATGTGGAAGTATGCATTGGCGACCGCATAGTGCCTACCGATTTCCATGTGGTGGAGATGAGTGGAGGTTCGGAAACTCCTTTGATCTTGGGACGTGCTTTCTTGAGGAACCCAAGATGTCTTGCCAAGATTGACAAGAACGTGTCCTACTATCCGGTGCTTGAAGCCAAACGATTGGGATCCAACTTTGCCGATGTTTTCGTGGTGATGAAAAGAACACCTCGCATCCGCGTGAATCGCCAATGGCCTTTCCCTCCGCATGTTGCTCGAGTTGCCAAGAGGAATTTCAATTGCAACCCTCCATGCTTTGATCCTACCGAGAACCAAGAAGATATGGGAGATGAGATTCATCCACATTATCTCAACATGTTCGAGATGCGAGTAAGGATGGTGCCGGACGATTATAGTTTCGAGGAGGCTTGGTTCAATTATCCGTGTCTACACAAGTGCTTTTGGAGGAGTAGAGAGCCCTTCTATGCCATCGAAGCACACTTCTATAGGGCACGAGAGAGAAACGCAGAGAGAAGATGTCTTGCCAAGATGGGAGATCCCGGATGCTTTGTGATTCCATGTGCTATCAATGGTACCTCGGTGTACAATTATCTTTGTGATTCGGGAGCCGGGACAAGTGTGATTCCTACCGCCATCGCTTCTCGATGTGGAATCACCAATTGCTACCCATCAACTACAAACCTCTACATGGCCGACGAATGCGTGGTAGTACCAAGAGGAGAGCTTCGCGATGAGATAGTGCGGATTGGCGATGTGGATGTACCCACGGATTTCAAAGTTGTAGGTGTACCCGGGAAGCATCAACAAGTCATCTTCGGAAGAGCTTTCTTGAACACTGTCGGAGCTATCATTGATACTCCCAATCGCCGCGTGTGCTTCACCAATATCGATAGGGAAGTCTTCTATCACCTCATGCCAAGGAAGAACGCGCTTCGACCCATTCGTATCGAAGAAGCAACTCGAAGTGTGAGCATCTCAGGAGAGCGAGTGGAGATTCCAAAGACTCGTCCAGAAGCCTAGAAGAAAGAAAGTCAAGCTATAGACTTTAAACAAGCGCTTCCGGGAGGCAACCCGATGATTTTGTACTAACTATTATGTTTTGAGCATTTGTTTTTTTTGTTTCTTTTGCTTTTAAGTTTTAGATTATTTATATTTGAGGATTTTAAATCAGTGGATCATTAAGGATTCCTAAGTGTATCAGGAATAGGTTTTGATCGCATTAAGATGCGAAATTTTGGTGATCAGACACTTAGGATCGATCGATCTATACTAAGGATCAATCGATCTGACCTGGAGAACGAACCGAGGGACAAAAGCCTCGGGATCGACCGATCTGCACCAGGGATCGATCGATCCCGACTCAGGTATTTCGAAAAAAAATGGATTTCTGGTTTGAATCGGTTTATCCACTCGATTCAAACCGGTTTAAACCGGTTTTGGGCCAATAAAATCGATGGAGATCGAGCCCTCTCTCTCCTCCATTGCTCTCTCTCTCTAAAACTTCAATCCTCCAAATCTCTCTCAATTCTCTGTTCTTTTTGTTGATTCTTGGTGCTAAATCACACTATTTTTCGAGCTCTTTCTGATCCCCCTATACCCAACTCGATTCGTTTAAGGTACTGAGTTCGATTTTTGCATAGGAGATTTCGGGTTTTTACACTTTAGGGTGTTAGAGCTTTGTAATCTCTTGGATTTAGGTTGAATTAGGTTGTTGGGAATGCTATAGGGTTGATAGTTTCTCTGTTTTAAAATGCCGTTGATTTGCTTTTGAGAAACTTGAAATTTCGTGTGATAGGCCATAAATTTCGATTTTTAGGAGTTTGAAAATGCAATTTGATGGATTGAGAAAGACGATTGAGTTTAAGAGAGTAATAATTGCATGTCCTTAAAGCCATTACATGTTTCGATTTTCTGTTTTCCATTTCGAGAGTGCGATAGAAATTTCGATTTTATGTTGAATTGGATGTTGTTGCTTGCGTCGCACTGCATTGTTTCTATGAGCTTCTTAAACCATTTTGATTTTTGTTAAGCTTTGTGAGTTTTTCTCATTTGCGTTTGAGTGTTTTCGGTTTTCAGGAAATGGCTCCGAGACGACGTAGCGGCAAAGAACTAGCCACCGGAGAAAGAGAGTGGACCCAGAAGAATCAGGATGATACCTTTGCATTACGAGACTGCAAGTTTGAGCCCACACGGTTTCTAGAGACCGATATTCTGCGCACCATGGGCATCCTTGACGACGTCTTGACATTTCTGCGCAATGCCGGCTTCGGTTCTTTCCCAGAGAAGCGATGGGATCTCTATCCCAATGCCGCAGCCGATTTCCTCGCCACATTGCAGGTCCACTACCCTATGGACCCGCTTGATGCTACCGATGCCTTCATCTCATTCTTTCTATCCAGGAGGCATTTCACTATCACACTTCTCCAGCTGTGTGAGATCTATGGGTTCCCACCTCGGGAGAAGACCCAATTTGATGGCATCACTGACCCGTCTGCATTTTGGTAGACCTTTGGGTCCGGCGAGTACGTTTCTCGAGGTGCCAAGCAGGCACTTATCTGCAACCCGGTGATTCGCTTGGCGGTCCGCTTCATGAGCAGCACCATCTTTGCCCGTGCAGAGATGGGTACTTTGCAGCTGCCTGAGCTCTCTATGTGCTTCTATGGGCTCCACCGCTTCATCACCAGCCCCACCGCGACCAACTACAACAAGACGCATCGCATCAACTTTGCCGCACTACTAGTTCGAGAGTTCATCCAGGTGGCGAAGCAGGCGCTTCGGTCCAGAAAGAAGGTGATCATGATCGGGAGTTTGGTGACCCCCATTATCACCCATTGTCGGTATCGCATCGCACTGCCCGTTCCTGAGCACAGAGCGCGATTCATTGATCGCAAGCATCTCTACGCGAGTGAGATCCTCATCCGCCACTCGCTAGCCTACCATTTTCAGGACGCAGACGGGACATACAGGTACATTCGCCTGCCCCGCATTGAGCTGACGTCTCTCGCCATTCCAGGCAACATTGCCTTTCATCCGCCTGCTGGGGCGCTTTGCGAGAGACCTATCCCGCCGAAGACTAGTGGCGTTAGGAGAGCTGCACGCACCAGACGCACTGACGAGGCTGGCCCTTCTGAGCCCTCTGCATCTCAGCCTCGACCATTTCAGCCATTCTCTGGACAGGTGCCTCCATTTGAGCTTGACGTGAGCGCCCACACCGCTACTGATCCACCTGCGGAGCCGGCTACAGATATGGAGCGATGGATCTGCGAGACGACGCAGAAGAACAACACCATACTCACCAAGATCGCCACCTGGCTTTGCTGTGTCGCACCACCACCACCACCTCCACGTGAGCCTACTCCTGCGTATTTGTCTGACCCTGAGGATGATGCCTTTGCCGCTGTTTCTGCTGTTCGCTCCACCGATGATGATGCGGAGTACTCTTCTGATCCTCCTGGCCGATCCCATACATGGCACTCTTCGTCAAGCCATGATGATTCAGAGACTAGCGTATAGGACGATTTCCGTATCCGCACTAGGCGGAAGACAGGCGATAGGCGTACTCCTCCGTCTCATTAGACTCGTATCCGCTGGTTTCGTCCTCTGTATAATATTCTTTTATTTTATTTTTGAACTTGTGCATTTTTATTTTTGGATTTGTGTCACTAACGGCGGGATCGACCGATCCTACTTTGGGATCGATCGATCCTCACTCATGTTTTCTGACATTATGTTTTTCTTATGGTTTATATTTCCTTTCTTTGATTTTTCTTCCACACCGGGATGGTATGAAGTAAGTCTCGGGGGATTTGTGATCATTATGCTAACATTTTTGTATTATGTCTTTTATTTTAGTTTAAGTCGTTTTATTGAGTCAAAATGGTTTAGAACTTGGAACTTCTTATGTGAATCGTGTGTTCGTACTAATATCTTCTGCTATCCGTCATGACTATATTTTTGAAGAGCCGAAGATTGGAACGCTATAGCCGAACAACTCACCAGAAGTCCCTATCTCTTGGAAATCCGATTGACTTGGCGTTGACTCCACCCATGACAAGACGCTAATTTGGACTTAATCTTCTCAACTTGGGGCTTGGTATACATCGAACGCGACCTCTGAATCAAGCTTCCCGAGACGCGCATAACTTCTAAAACAATGTGGTTCCTCACTCTCCTCCCAAAGAAAGAAAAAGAAAAAGAAGAAAAATAAGAAAAGAAAAGGGATGTGGTAAACAAAGAAGTGGGCTGAGGGATGCATGGTTACCCCCTTGCATACTTCGGATTCATGAAAACCAACCCCGGGCTAAAAAGAAAAAGATAAAGGAGATCGATAAAAAAATAGAGTGATACCCTAAAGAAGGGAGAAATCGATCTCAAAAGAGTAAGAGGAGAGGAGAAAAAGGACCATAAGAAGAATGTCTTGGGAGCTAGAGGAAGGTAAGCGTCTACGCGATCTTTGATCGATACTCCCTCGTTGAGACTGCATGCTTGTAAAGAATAAATGTAGGGAGTCAACAATGGAGATTTTGGAGTTTCCTTGAGATCTCGGGACATCAGTACGGAGAGTTGCTAAGCCAATGGTCATTACATGTTGTAAGCTCAATCCCTTTAGAAATGGATTCGCGGAAGATGTACGGAGATTCTCGAGAAGTCGTAAGTTCTTGTTTTCAAACCTTTCCTTTAAGATCTGTCTTTCTGATTGTTCTTGCTTGAGGACAAGCAAAGATTCAAGTCTGGGGGAATTGATGAGTCTAGTTTTTATCGTTTTTAGTCTTTGATTTAGGATTATATTTTGAGTCAACTAACCTATATTAGATAGATATTAGGATTATTTGCTTTGTTTAGTGATTTACAGGTCTACAAAGAGAATGTGGGAAAAGGAAGGATTTTGGATCAAATAAGAGTGCAAATGGACCAAGCTTGAAGAAATGGGCCAATCGTGAAGAAATGAAGAAGGATCGACCGATCCAACCCAAGGATCGATCGATCCCTGAAGAATTGCGGCTCACGTTCGAAGAGGCGGTGGAACCGACTGACCAGGCCCATGGACCGTTCGATCCGATCAAGGGTTTTGGCCCAAGACGTAAAGACGGTGGGATCGACCGATCCTACCCGAGGATCGATCGATCCCTGCTTGCCTCTTCTCCAAGTTTTTCCATTTTTTGTTTTTTCCATTTCTCTCTTGTTTTCCTTTTGCGGCCTCTCTCCCTTTACTATATAAAGAGGGGCTCGCCTCTTGTATCAACACACAATTCATTCTACAGCTTTTAGAGTTTGTAAGAGATTCCCATCTCAATACACTCTTCGTTTTATTTTATAAAGATGTCTCTTTATAGTTTCATCTTTGTTTCTTCTTTTATGCTTGAGTAGTTTCCTTATTAGGCTAGGGTTTCTCTGAAAGGATGTGATCGATTATTAGGTTGTTAGTTTGGGAATTTATTTTATAGTTCTTCTTCATGTTGTTCTTAATGCTTAGGACTTGAGTAGCTAACTTAATCTAAGATCTTAGGTGGTTAGTTTGGACACGAGAGTGCGGTTAGTCACCGGAATCAGCATAGTCGAGCAAGGTGTGATTCCATGGCGACGAAAGTCATAACCATGGCACCTTGTGAACTTATCAATCTTATTCGTTAATGCTAGTTTTACTTTGTTAGGAAGGCACGTGATGCGAGAGCGACTTGCCTGTTCTTTAATTTAGTATTGCTAAGTAGGCACGTGATGCGAAAGCGACTTGCCACTACAATTGTGAATTGAGTTCTAGAATGTATCTTAATATTCCCTGTTAATTGATTTAATTGTTTTGTCACATCCCGGATGGTTTCCCTATGCCTAATATTCTTTTATTATTGTTTGCTATTTTATCTCATCGTTAGGTTGTTAGAAAACAAATTCTTATTCTATTTTGTCTTAGCTTAATTTAATCTATTAATTTAAAGTGTATCTCTGGTCTCTGTGGATTCGACCCTAAAGTACTACTATGATTACCGTTTTGATCTGGTATAGTGTATGATAGGTTTTATTTGTTTTGCAAAGATCATCTATGTTGTTTAGATTGGCATTGATGATCACCGGATAGGTGGAGTTTGGTCCCAAGTACGCATACTTGAGTCCTGCAGGGAGTTGTTTGAGCTTGAGCTTTGGTGCGGACGATTCGCTCCAATCATCTTCTGGCTTTGAAGGGTTTTTAAGAGTAGGACCGATCGGTCCAAGGTCCAGATCGATCGGTCCATCTGCCTCGGCTATTATGTCGATGGCACAAACAGGATCGGTCGATCCCTTCAGAGGATCGGTCGGTCCTTCCTCTAATGGCAGGATAGCCGCATACTTCATCGGCTAATTCTTCCACCCCGTCAATCTGAAAAGTTTGACCATCAATGGCAAGCTGATCCAGGTTGAACTCCATTATAAGATTGACCATTCGGAGTTCGATCTTCCCTTCTTGCACGTTAATCATGGCTCCAACGGTGGTGAGGAATGGCCTCCCAAGAATGATGAGATTTCGCGGTTCTTTGTCTAGTTTCAAGACAATGAAATCAGTTAGGATAGAACTGTTTCCTATCTTGACTGGCAGGTTCTCGATAACCCCTTCTGGACGCCGCGTTGATCGATCAGCTAATATGAGAGTCACCTTGGTTGGTTTAAAAGAGAATAAACCAAGCCGTCGCGTAACACTAAGTGGCATAAGACTCACACTGACTCCTAAATCGCAGAGACATTTCTTGAGTTCCAAGTTTCCTATCGAGCATGACAGAGTAAATGGACAGGATCTTCACGCTTTTTGGGCAGCTGATCCTGAAGTAATGCACTACACTCGTGCGTGAGATACATAGCCACTTGCTCCAAGTTAGCCTTGTTCGTTAGCATGTCCTTCATGATCTTCTTAAGACATGGAACCATTTTGACAGTTTCGACGAATGGAAGCCTTACTTGGAGATCCCCTACCACTGATTTCATTCTTTCGTATTCTTTCTCGTGCATCGTGTTTTTTCTGCGGGTAGGAAATGGTGCTTTTCGCGGAATTGCTGGTATCGATGCAGTCATGGATTTAGGAGCTTGAACAGGGAGTTCTTCGTTCAGAGTTCTCAAGATCAAGTCCACACATAAGAACTCTGAAAGAAAATAAACAAGTAAGGCGATCATAAGAGTTTATGACTAAGGCAGTCGAATTCAAGAGAGAGGGCAGAGTAGGAAGATCGGTCAGAAGAAGGGTCGACACTAGTTCAGTCAAACCACCGCGTAGGCAAAGGTGAGTATGATTTTGGCTTGACTCAAATTCACAGACTGGCTGGTGATTCGGCCTAGTTTAAGGGTTCGGGAATAAGTCTCAAGGGTCGAGACTGAGTGTGGGCAGTCCGGAGGCTTGGCAGATTGGAGAGAATTCCACCAAGTCATGGCCATGTTCCATATGTTGGTCTCGGTTCAAGATGAAAACTGTACTAAGTAATAGATAGTTAAAGAACTATGGGCAGGAAAATTGCATAATTTGTTCTAATGCATAAAGAGACGGCTTAGCCGCTTAATAAGTACATGATTACTTACATTCTGATGGCTTTCAGGAAAGGATGGTGATCGTGGGAAAGACTTGGTATAGGCGCGAGAGACTCTTGGCCGGGGGTGGTGATGAAAGCGGGTAGATAGGATCGATTATAAGACTTGTAATAGCTTATATACAAACTTATAAGTTGTATCGAATCCTTTATCATATTAATAAAGTACATGTTTTGCTTGTTTAATCAAATATTCATATATGACTCTAAGTAATGAATCACAAAATGATATGAACATGAATTGTGTAAGGAATGGGCCCTAAATCTGGAATGTAGAACGAACTAAGTAGTGCATGCGATGGAAGAACCTCCACGGACTTAGGAAGTCCGGGATGGGGTCTTTTAACATCCTCATGAGCTTGTTGTGGAGTAGCGTCACGTGGAAGTGGAGGTTGTGGTGGAGCTAGGCAACAAAGCCATCCCACAATCCGTGTCAGCAAGGTGTTCTTCTTGGTCATGTCGTAGTCTCCGGGGGAATAGGGCGCTCACAAAGTGCCTCAGCAAGCGGGTCAAAACCAATGTTCTCCCGCGTCGCAAGAGAAGTCAAATCAGTGTGTAGGAGGCAAATGTGCCTGAAGACACCACCAGGGTGCTTGTAGCGATAGATGAGCGTATGGCGGATGAGGATCTCACTACAATAAAGGCACTCTAGATCGATGAACTGCCGCTTTTGCTCTGGCAGTGGCTGAGCAACGTTGAACTTATAATGTTGATGATAGGAGTCACAAGGCTGCCAATGAGAACAACCTTCTTCGAGGATCGAATCATGGAGCGACGCACCTGAATGAACTCCTGGGCAAGCAACACGGCGAAGTTAACGCGGTGCGTCTTATTGTAGTTTGCCGTGGAGGGTTAGTAATGAAACGGTGAAGGCCGCATAAGCACATGGCAAGCTCTGGGAACTTCAGAGTCCTGATCTCAGCTCGAGCAAAGATGGTGCTGCTCATGAAGCAAGCTGCAAGTCGAATCAGTGGGTTGCGGATTAGTGACTACGTACTTGGCACCTCGAGAAACATAGTCACCAGACCCAAAGGTCTGCCAGAAAGCATAAGGATCCGTGATGCCATCAAAAGAAGTCTTCTCTCGCTGCGGGAAGCCATAAATATCGCAGAGCTGGTTCAGCGTCTGTGGCATTTGTCGGGTCTGTCAGGTAATGGAGATGGACTATGGCAAGGAACTCAGTAGCAGGCTCAGCAAAGAGATCCCACTTCCTCTGAGTGAAGGTGCCAAAACCCGCGTTGCACAAAAACTCGATGACATTGTAAAGTATCCCCATCGCGCCCAACACGTTGGTATCAAAAAACCAAGTGGGCTCAAACTTGCACGTCCGAAGAGCATGGAGATTCTCCCCATCCTCAACACTTCATACACGCTCTGCATTAGATGGTGCTTTCCCTTTGCATGTTCTAGAAGTCATGTCCTGAAAATATAAACATTCAAAACAAATCAGACCTATTCGCAAAGTAACAACATTTCATTAAACCACAATTCACAATTTCTGTTCATACGAATAAAGCGAATGCACAAAAATCAAAACAGATAATTCGAAGCATGTAATGGCATTAAGCACAAGCAAACCAGCGTAGTCACTAATTAGTCACTAATCCGCAACCCACTGATTCGACCCAACGGTCTGCCAGAAAGCATAAGGATCCGTGATGCCATCAAAAGAAGTCTTCTCTCGCTGCGGGAAGCCATAAATCTCGCAGAGCTGGTTCAGCCTCTGTGGCATTTGTCAGGTCTGTCGGGTAATGGAGATGGACTGTGGCAAGGAACTCAGTAGCAGGCTCAGCAAAGAGATCCCACTTCCTCTGAGTGAAGGTGCCAAAACCCGCGTTGCACAAAAACTCGATGACATTGTAAAGTATCCCCATCGCGCCCAACACGTTGGTATCAAAAAACCAAGTGGGCTCAAACTTGCACGTCCGAAGAGCATGGAGATTCTCCCCATCCTCAACACTTCAGACACGCTCTGCATTAGATGGTGCTTTCCCTTTGCATGTTCTAGAAGTCTTGTCCTGAAAATATAAACATTCAAAACAAATCAGACCTATTCGCAAAGTAACAGCATCTCATTAAACCACAATTCACAATTTCTGTTCATACGAATAAAGCGAATGCACAAAAATCAAAACAGATAATTCGAAGCATGTAATGGCATTAAGCACAAGCAAACCAGCGTAGTCACTAATTAGTCACTAATCCGCAACCCACTGATTCGACCCAACGGTCTACCAGAAAGCATAAGGATCCATGATGCCATCAAAAGAAGTCTTCTCTCGCTGCGGGAAGCCATAAATCTTGCAGAGCTGGTTCAGCGTCTGTGGCATTTGTCGGGTCTGTCGGGTAATGGAGATGGACTGTGGCAAGGAACTCAGTAGCAGGCTCAGCAAAGAGATCCCACTTCCTCTGAGTGAAGGTGCCAAAACCCGCGTTGCACAAAAACTCGATGACATTGTAAAGTATCCCCATCGCGCCCAACACGTTGGTATCAAAAAACCAAGTGGGCTCAAACTTGCACGTCCGAAGAGCATGGAGATTCTCCCCATCCTCAACACTTCAGACACGCTCTGCATTAGATGGTGCTTTCCCTTTGCATGTTCTAGAAGTCATGTCCTGAAAATATAAACATTCAAAACAAATCAGACCTATTCGCAAAGTAACAGCATCTCATTAAACCACAATTCACAATTTCTGTTCATACGAATAAAGCGAATGCACAAAAATCAAAACAGATAATTCGAAGCATGTAATGGCATTAAGCACAAGCAAACCAGCGTATCTAGGTCAGGATCGATTGGTCCTCGATGTAGATCGGTCGGTCCCGAGGCTCTTACTCTCGGTGCAATTTTAGGCTCGACCGATCGGTCTCTTCAGCTGGACCGATCGGTCCTGAGTGTTGAAACACCAAATTTTTGCCTCTTCTGTGTTGGGAACCTATTCCTAAAAAACTCATGCACTTATAATTATTCACTAACAAAAATCGTCAAAATTAAAATAGTATAAACTTTTAAAAACCAATGTAAAAACAAAATCAAAGCGAACTCCAAAAACAATAAAAGTAATACAAAACTCGTCGGACTACCTCCCGGAAGCACTTGTTTTAAATCACAAGCTTGACTTTGCTTCTCCTAAGCTGGTGGTGGAATGGCATTCGTCGTGCTGCCACGATCGCTTGGTACGTTGGGGCGACACGCGTAGTATGGGACACGAAAAGGAAGAACCAAGGTTCCTCGTTGCGGGCATGGTAGAATACTCCTTTTTCCGTATTTGCAAACGACATTCTCCTGTTAGGCCAATCCATAACTTCAACAACAGTAGCCAGGACAGATCGTCTAAGGATGATGCGGTGATTCTCGCACGGTATATCCACAACTCTAAAATACGTAGGGATGTCACAATTACCTATCTGCACAATCTGGTCGCGGAGCTCTCCTCTGGGTATGACGATGGAGTCATCAGCCATGTGTAGCCTTAATTTGGACGAAAGTAGCTAGTGTTGCTGCAACGGGCGGTGACACTAGTGGGCATCACACTTGGTCTTGCTCCCGAGTCACAAAGGCAATTGTAAACAGCAATGCCGTTGATAACACATGGAACCAAGAAAGAACCTAGATCTTCTTCACCATCCCATGTCTCTTGCCTTGTAGAAATGCATCTCAATGACTCCCATTGGGTCGTCACTTATCTTGAAACAAGTTCATAAATCAAGATGTCGATCCCATGTGTTGGGAGGAAAGCGGCGTGAGACGCACCTCTTCTCCGTCTTGAGATCCAAATTGCCATGGTTCCGCGCCAAAAGTGAGCTCTTGTGAAATCATCCCCACACGCATGTGAAAGATGTCAAGGTCGCGTGGGTGGATGGTTTTGGGTCACGTGGGGGCCCATGTATACGTGATGTCTTCCTTATCATCTTGTAGCTCTCGTCGCATTCGATAGGGACAATGGCAAGACACGGTCCGGGAAGAACAGATGCGACGTCGAGCATGGGATCGTAGGCGACTCCCTTATCTAGCCATATAAATACAATCTTGTGCTCATGTAAATAAAAATCAGAGGTGTCTCTGAGCCGCCACTCATCTCCATGATATACGTAGGCACCAAGTAATCATATATTCGTACTTCCACATCGCCAATGAAGCCTTGTGGAGTTGTTCTAGAAGCATTGGTGAACTTCAGAGATCCTTGGAAAGTTTCCATCCCTTGGAGATCAAGTCTTCGAATAGTGGTCATAGACATGAGGTTGACGCTTGATCCCTTTGGCTTGAAAGGGAACATATATGCTCCAAGCAACATCATGGGTACCTGCATCATCCGAAAACAAATCTGAAACACCTGAATTCGACATGTGGACCGATCGATCTAGAATGGGACCGGTCGGTCCTGACTCTCGGGTCAGAAGGGTGAAACCATTAGGCAGACCGATCGGTTTAGAGGAGGGATCAGGTTGGTCTGAGCTCAAAAAATGCTTGAGTTCATCAGATTGGAAGCCTGCTTTGGCTCCAGCATGAGCCATAATAACATTACAAGTCTCCTTGGACTTAGAACTAGAAGCAACGGTAGACACCCATTTGTCTATTGAATAAACATGCGTCATCGCCCATCTACCATCAGTCGCCCAGTTGACCTTCACCTCGTCCAGCTCAGCTGAGCTACCAGTAACTGGTCCAGTCGACCCAACTTATTTCAGCTCATCTTACTCTCGAATGCGTTTTCGTCACGCTTTCTTTAGCTACCTAAGACTAAGTCTCAGTTTTGCCCATTCCCTCTCGAACCAAGTCACATCCAACGATCCTATTGAGGATCATAGGCGTTACAGCGATCTTCAATAGGGTGGGACTTGGTTCGAGTGGGAAAGGCAAAACTCGGACTTAGTCTTAGGAAAGCAAGAAAAACCACTTTCAATTGACCTAGGAAGTTAAGCTAGGTCTGCTGGACGACAACTTGGTAGCTCAGCTAATCAAAGCGGAGTGATGCTCAGCTAGGTCGACTGGCAATAGATGGGTCAAAGAAAACAACATCATCAATAGAATAAGAAATTAATAGATGGATAGAAGTAAATCTGGGGTTAAAAATTAGAACTGCAAAGGAACAAATATCAGATATATCTCACCAAAAACTCTAAAAAATCTCTTCCTCAAATCCTAAAACTATGTTCTCTCTCAAGTTTCACTGAAGTTGCATACAAATAAAAGCTCTAAAACCCTGTTATATAGTGGTTAGGTCATCTTGGGCTTTCTTTGTAGACTTCTGTAACTTATGGGCTTTGATGTTAATTCGTAATGTCTGGTCCGCAAAGGTTGTCGATCGACACAGGTAGACACAGGTAGGTGGTGTGGAACGACACCATGTCGAATCTTGGCCTGCAACATCGTCTTTTCTGCAACATCTTACATTTAGCTCAAAAATGCTCCAAAGTCACCATGATAGTAACCCCCTGCAAAGAATGATATTTAAGAAGGTCAGCAACAAAACATATGGATAGAGAACATACACAACAAATTAAACAAAGTATGAGTAAGAATGTTTCCATTTCAAATAATTGAAATAATGAAGTAGATTCACTCATCTAAGTAAGAAATTGCACAAAATTGAACGAAGTAGACTAATCATGCTAATCAAAGAGCAACTAAGAGCGAATATTGCTTGAAATTACTCAAGGGGAAACATCGAATTGGTATGCAAAGAGACTAAACCCTCAAATTCGAGAAATCAAACCTAACTAATTGACTATGATTTTTTCCATTTCGATTAATTCATAGAATGAGACAGAGTCACACCAAACTAAACATACAAAGGATAGAGAAATTAAGATTTAATGTAGCTCGACACATGATATGCTCAAATTTACCCTGAGCTACTCTCTCAAATTAAGAGATCACTGTAGTACTTAGGGATCGTTTCCACAGGGACTTAGTTACACAATAGGTTTTAAGTCTCAGATTATGCTAAACCAAATAGATGTAAAAGAAAGAAAACAATTGCAGAATATTAAAACGAGTTGTAAACAGATCAGAGAAAGCGTTAGATCCAGGGAATTCTCAGGAAATCAGGAATGATAAATAGAATGATTAGTCAGGATAAATTAATCAATGTTCTAGAACTCAAACATAAAAGTAAGTAAACCAACTGTCGCTGTGAATACTCCTTAATCTAGAAACAGAAAACCAACTGTCGTTGTGAATTCTAAGGAATCTAAATCAGCTTTAAAGTTCAGGTTCAATATGTTCACAACACCCTAAAACCAACTGTCGTTTGATCGATGGTCAAATAATAACCTAGAATAAAACAACTACCGGATCAAAACGGCAATCAGTTGTAATATTTAAGGGTCGAACCACATACACCAGAGATGCACTATAAGACAATTAGAATAAATATAGCTAGGAGCAAAATAAAGGATTTGTTTTAAGCAAACGATTAATTCAAACAAGTAATTCAAATAATAAGACAAGTATTAGGTCTAGGGTATTCTTCCAGGATGTGAGGTGACAAGTAAATCGATTTATGGGAATATTTAAGAACCGTTCTTGAACTCAATTCACTAAGGTATAGGTAAATCACTGTCGTGCAGATACCTAACTAAACAATACGATATTAGAAAACAGCTGTCGCGTGATCCTAATAAAGTAAAGCAAGCATTAAAAGCAAGATTGATATGTTCACAAGGTGCCACGACTACAACTGTCGTTGGCCATGGATCACCTTGCTCACCTAAGTATGTCAGGCGACTAACCGCACTGTAGTGTCTTAATTAATCAACCTAAAATCTAGAACGAGATGATCAATCTAACTCTAGCATTAAGAACAACTATAGATGAAGAACCCTAAAGATAAATTCCCAAACTAACAACCTAACGAGTATTCACATCCTTTCCGAAACCCTAAACCTAATAAGGAAACTACTCAGACATGGAAAAGGAAACAAAGAATTCAATAAATGAAAACATCTTTATTTCCTAAAATAAAACTAAAAAGGAGCTAGAGAGCTTTGAGGTATCTTGCCCACAAAATAATAAAAGTTGTAGAATGATTTCTGGTGTGTAGAATACAAGGGACGAGCCCCCTTTATATAGTAAAAGGAGAGAGCAACAAAAGGAAACAAAAGAAATGGAAAGTCTTGGAGAGGAGGCAAAAGAGGTGGTGGACCGGTCGATCCTGGGCCTGGAATGGTCGGTCCATGGGCCGGATCGATCGATCCCATTTGTGGACCGGTCGATCCCATTCTCTGCCACGTCAGCTTCGTCGGCAGGTTGACATGTCTTCAGTCAATCGGCCATAACTTTTGATTGCACCGTTGGATTTCCTTCAAACCACTTGGAGATGAAAGCTAACCCCCTTGGCTATCTTGTGTCAAAATATTAGCAAGATCCAACGGTGGGAAGATCTTCGTCTGAGGCCATACTTCTGACGGGTCTGCTGGACTCTGCATCTTCATATGTATATTTGCATCCAAATTGATCCAAAACTCTTCCTTTTGCTCCAAATGCTCTTTAGACCTATAAAACACTAAGTAAAGCATATAGTCCTATATTCTATTTAATATAAGTTAGTTGACTCAATATACAAACCTAAATCCTATATAGAAAACGGTAAAAATGGGACTCATCAATTCCCCCAGAGTTGAATCTTTGCTTGTCCTCAAGCAAGAACAACCAAAAAGACAAATCTTAAAGAGAAAGGTTTGAAAACGGGAACTTACAACTTCTTGAGAATCTCCGTACTTCTTCCGCAAATCCATCACTCAAAGGATTGAGCTTACAACATGTATTAACCATTGGCTTAGCAACTCTCCGTACTGATGTCCCGAGATCTCAAGGAAGCTCCAAAATCTCCATTGTTGACTCCTTACATTCGTTCCTTTACAAGCGTGCGGTCTCAACGAGGGAGTATCGATCAAAGATCGCGTAGACGCTTACCTTCCTCTAGCTCCCAAGACATTCTTCTTATGGTTCCTTTCCTCCTCTTCTCTTTTACTCTTTTGAGATCGATTTCTCCCTACTTTTCTAGGGTATCATTTTATTTTATTTTTTATCGATCTCCTTTTCTTTTTAGCCCGGGGTTGGTTTTCATGAGTCCGAAGTATGCAAGGGGGTAACCACACATCCCTCGGCCCACTTCTTTGTTTACCACATCCCTTTTCTTTTCTTTTTCTCTTTTTCTTCTTTTTCTTTTTCAGGAGAAGAGAGGGGAATCCATACTTTTTCGAAGTTATGCGCGTCTTGGAAAGCTTGAGTCAGAGGTCGCGTTCGATGCATACCAAGCCCCAAGTTGAGAAGATTAAGTCCAAATTAGCGTCTTGTCATGGGTGGAGTCAACGCCAAGTCAATCGGATTTCCAAGAGATAGGGACTTCTGGTGAGTTGTTCGGCTATGGCGTTCCAATCTTCGGCTCTTCAAAAGAATAATCATGACGGAATAGCAGAAGATGTTAGTACGAACACACGATTCACAAAAGAAGTTCCAAGTTCCAACTATTATGACTCAATAAAACGACTCAAATAAAAACAAAAAGACATAAGATAAAAGTGTTAGTACGGATGGTTACATCGTACCCTTGGCTATCTTGTGTCAAAATCTTAGCAAGATCCAACGGTGGGAAGGTCTTCGTCTGAGGCCATACTTCTGACGGGTCTGCTGGACTTTGCATCTTCATATGTATATTTGCATCCAAATTGATCCAAAACTCTTCCTTTTGCTCCAAATGCTCTTTAGACCTATAAAACACTAAGTAAAGCATATAGTCCTATATTCTATTTAATATAAGTTAGTTGACTCAATATACAAACCTAAATCCTATATAGAAAACGGTAAAAATGGGACTCATCAATTCCCCCAGACTTGAATCTTTGCTTGTCCTCAAGCAAGAACAACCAAAAAGACAAATCTTAAAGAGAAAGGTTTGAAAACGGGAACTTACAACTTCTCGAGAATCTCCGTACTTCTTCCGCAAATCCATCACTCAAAGGATTGAGCTTACAACATGTATTAACCATTGGCTTAGCAACTCTCCGTACTGATGTCCCGAGATCTCAAGGAAGCTCCAAAATCTCCATTGTTGACTCCTTACATTCGTTCCTTTACAAGCGTGCGGTCTCAACGGGGGAATATCGATCAAAGATCGCGTAGACGCTTACCTTCCTCTAGCTCCCAAGACATTCTTCTTATGGTTCCTTTCCTCCTCTTCTCTTTTACTCTTTTGAGATCGATTTCTCCCTACTTTTCTAGGGTATCATTTTATTTTATTTTTTATCGATCTCCTTTTCTTTTTAGCCCGGGGTTGGTTTTCATGAGTCCGAAGTATGCAAGGGGGTAACCACACATCCCTCGGCCCACTTCTTTGTTTACCACATCCCTTTTCTTTTCTTTTTCTCTTTTTCTTCTTTTTCTTTTTCAGGAGAAGAGAGGGGAATCCATACTTTTTCGAAGTTATGCGCGTCTTGGAAAGCTTGAGTCAGAGGTCGCGTTCGATGCATACCAAGCCCCAAGTTGAGAAGATTAAGTCCAAATTAGCGTCTTGTCATGGGTGGAGTCAACGCCAAGTCAATCGGATTTCCAAGAGATAGGGACTTCTGGTGAGTTGTTCGGCTATGGCGTTCCAATCTTCGGCTCTTCAAAAGAATAATCATGACGGAATAGCAGAAGATGTTAGTACGAACACACGATTCACAAAAGAAGTTCCAAGTTCCAACTATTATGACTCAATAAAACGACTCAAATAAAAACAAAAAGATATAAGATAAAAGTGTTAGTACGGATGGTTACATCGTACCCTTGGCTATCTTGTGTCAAAATCTTAGCAAGATCCAACAGTGGGAAGGTCTTCGTCTGAGGCCATACTTCTGACGGGTCTGCTGGACTTTGCATCTTCATATGTATATTTGCATCCAAATTGATCCAAAACTCTTCCTTTTGCTCCAAATGCTCTTTAGACCTATAAAACACTAAGTAAAGCATATAGTCCTATATTCTATTTAATATAAGTTAGTTGACTCAATATACAAACCTAAATCCTATATAGAAAACGGTAAAAATGGGACTCATCAATTCCCCCAGACTTGAATCTTTGCTTGTCCTCAAGCAAGAACAACCAAAAAGACAAATCTTAAAGAGAAAGGTTTGAAAACGGGAACTTACAACTTCTCGAGAATCTCCGTACTTCTTCCGCAAATCCATCACTCAAAGGATTGAGCTTACAACATGTATTAACCATTGGCTTAGCAACTCTCCGTACTGATGTCCCGAGATCTCAAGGAAGCTCCAAAATCTCCATTGTTGACTCCTTACATTCGTTCCTTTACAAGCGTGCGGTCTCAACGGGGGAATATCGATCAAAGATCGCGTAGACGCTTACCTTCCTCTAGCTCCCAAGACATTCTTCTTATGGTTCCTTTCCTCCTCTTCTCTTTTACTCTTTTGAGATCGATTTCTCCCTACTTTTCTAGGGTATCATTTTATTTTATTTTTTATCGATCTCCTTTTCTTTTTAGCCCGGGGTTGGTTTTCATGAGTCCGAAGTATGCAAGGGGGTAACCACACATCCCTCGGCCCACTTCTTTGTTTACCACATCCCTTTTCTTTTCTTTTTCTCTTTTTCTTCTTTTTCTTTTTCAGGAGAAGAGAGGGGAATCCATACTTTTTCGAAGTTATGCGCGTCTTGGAAAGCTTGAGTCAGAGGTCGCGTTCGATGCATACCAAGCCCCAAGTTGAGAAGATTAAGTCCAAATTAGCGTCTTGTCATGGGTGGAGTCAACGCCAAGTCAATCGGATTTCCAAGAGATAGGGACTTCTGGTGAGTTGTTCGGCTATGGCGTTCCAATCTTCGGCTCTTCAAAAGAATAATCATGACGGAATAGCAGAAGATGTTAGTACGAACACACGATTCACAAAAGAAGTTCCAAGTTCCAACTATTATGACTCAATAAAACGACTCAAATAAAAACAAAAAGACATAAGATAAAAGTGTTAGTACGGATGGTTACATCGTACCCTTGGCTATCTTGTGTCAAAATCTTAGCAAGATCCAACAGTGGGAAGGTCTTCGTCTGAGGCCATACTTCTGACGGGTCTGCTGGACTTTGCATCTTCATATGTATATTTGCATCCAAATTGATCCAAAACTCTTCCTTTTGCTCCAAATGCTCTTTAGACCTATAAAACACTAAGTAAAGCATATAGTCCTATATTCTATTTAATATAAGTAGTTGACTCAATATACAAACCTAAATCCTATATAGAAATGGGACTCATCAATTCCCCCAGACTTGAATCTTTGCTTGTCCTCAAGCAAGAACAACCAAAAAGACAAATCTTAAAGAGAAAGGTTTGAAAACGGGAACTTACAACTTCTCGAGAATCTCCGTACTTCTTCCGCAAATCCATCACTCAAAGGATTGAGCTTACAACATGTATTAACCATTGGCTTAGCAACTCTCCGTACTGATGTCCCGAGATCTCAAGGAAGCTCCAAAATCTCCATTGTTGACTCCTTACATTCGTTCCTTTACAAGCGTGCGGTCTCAACGGGGGAATATCGATCAAAGATCGCGTAGACGCTTACCTTCCTCTAGCTCCCAAGACATTCTTCTTATGGTTCCTTTCCTCCTCTTCTCTTTTACTCTTTTGAGATCGATTTCTCCCTACTTTTCTAGGGTATCATTTTATTTTTTTTTTATCGATCTCCTTTTCTTTTTAGCCCGGGGTTGGTTTTCATGAGTCCGAAGTATGCAAGGGGGTAACCACACATCCCTCGGCCCACTTCTTTGTTTACCACATCCCTTTTCTTTTCTTTTTCTCTTTTTCTTCTTTTTCTTTTTAGGAGAAGAGAGGGGAATCCATACTTTTTCGAAGTTATGCGCGTCTTGGAAAGCTTGAGTCAGTGGTCGCGTTCCATGCATACCAAGCCCCAAGTTGAGAAGATTAAGTCCAAATTAGCATCTTGTCATGGGTGGAGTCAACGCCAAGTCAATCGGATTTCCAAGAGATAGGGACTTCTGGTGAGTTGTTCGGCTATGGCGTTCCAATCTTCAGCTCTTCAAAAGAATAATCATGACGGAATAGCAGAAGATGTTAGTACGAACACACGATTCACAAAAGAAGTTCCAAGTTCCAACTATTATGACTCAAATAAAAACAAAAAGACATAAGATAAAAGTGTTAGTACGGATGGTTACATTCCTCCCCCAGACTTACTTCACACCGTCCCGGTGTGTAAGAAAAATCCAAGACAAAAATGTAACACAGATGAACCTGGAGAGTGCGCATATTCTGCATGTAGAGCTGGTTCGCAATGGGTTGCCTCCCATTCAGCGCTTGGTTAGGGTCGTAAGCTCGACCGTATGAGGTTTCTAGGCAGGTGGAGGATCGGCCAAGCGAAGTGACGCAGGCGGTTCTAATATCTCGTCGGCGAGATATCGCTTAAGGCGTTGCCCATTGACAACAAATTCAACACCATTTTCATCCGCAAGGACCACAGCACCATAAGGACGAACTGCTGTGACTAGAAATGGGCCTGACCAGCGAGATCTCAACTTCCCAGGAAAAAGTCGCAAGCGAGAATTGTAGAGCAAGACTCGATCATTAACTTCAAAGTGCTTAGGAACAATCTTCTTGACATGCCAAGCCTTAGTGCGTTCCTTGTAGATCCTGTTATTTTCGTAAGCATTCATGCGAATCTCGTCGAGCTCATTAAGCTGGATCAGACGTCTTTCCGCGGCAGTCTTGGTGTTGAAGTTCATTTGCTTCGTGGCCCAAAATGAGTTGTATTCAAACTCAACTGGCAAGTGACACGCCTTTCCATAAACCATTGTGAATGGTGTAGTGCCTATTGGTGTTTTGTAGGCTGTCCGGTAGGCCCATAATGCGTCGTCAAGCTTCAGCGACCAATCTTTGCGCGTGCTATTCACTGTGCGTTCCAAAATGGCTTTGATTTGCCGATTAGAAACTTCGACTTGTCCACTGGTCTGAGGATGGTATGGCGTAGCTACCTTGTGGGTGACACCATGCTTCCGAAGGAGACTAGCAAATATGCGATTGATGAAGTGCGACCCGCCATCACTGATAACGATCCGAGGAATTCCAAAACGTGGGAAAATCACGTGTTTGAAGAGTTTGATGACCACCCTATGATCGTTGGTTGGGCTGGCAATAGCTTCGACCCATTTGGAGACGTAATCTACCGCGACGAGTATATACTCATTCCCATTAGAAGGAGGAAATGGTCCCATGAAATCAATTCCCCAACAATCGAAAACTTCGATCTCCAAAATGTAGTTCTGGGGCATCTCGTTACGCTTGCTTATACTCCCTCCGTGTTGGCATTTGTCGCACTTGGAAACGTAGGCGTGGGCATCACGAAACAGGTTAGGCCACCATAATCCGGCTTGTAAGACTTTCGTAGCGGTCTTGAATGTGGCAAAATGACCAGCATAAGCAGACCCATGGCAATGATAAAGAATACCGTGCATCTCTGATTCAGCAACACACCTCCTGAAAAGCCCATCTCGACAACGCTTATAAAGATATGGCTCGTCCCAGAAGTAGTGTCGAACATCACGTAAGAACTTCTTCTTTGCATATCCCGTGAAATTTGGAGGTTCATCTCCAGCACACAGATAGTTAGCGAAGTCAGCATACCAGGGAATGTCGTTAACGGCCTGAGATATTGCCTTAACATCAGCGGCGGGTTTATAGCGCTCCTTGAGGAGTGAGATCACATATACGTTCTCTTCAGGAAATCTGTCATCAATAGGGACGTCGGCTTCAACTCTTAGGCGCGAAAGATGATCAGCGACTCCATTCTCTATACCCTTTTTGTCGCGGATCTCGAGATCGAATTCTTGTAAAAAGAGAATCCAGCGAAGAAGTCTTGGCTTGGCGTCTTTCTTGGACAAGAGATAGCGGAGAGCGGCATGATCAGAATGGACAATGACCTTCGAACCCACTAAGTAAGATCGAAACTTCTCAAAAGCGAAAACGATCGCAAGGAGTTCCTTTTCCGTTGTGGCGTAGTTCGTTTGTGCCTCATCGAGTGTCCGACTAGCGTAATAGATGACATGGAGTTTACCATCCTTTCGTTGTCCCAGAACTGCTCCAACGGCGAAATCACTTGCATCGCACATGACTTCAAAAGGTAAAGTCCAATCCGGCGGTTGCACTACAGGGGCGGATACAAGCGCCTGCTTCAGGATGAGAAATGCTTCCTGACATTTGTCATCAAAAACGAATGGGACGTCCTTGCATAATAGCTGGGTTAGAGGTCTAGCTATCTTAGAGAAGTCTTTGATAAATCGCCGATAAAATCCCGCGTGTCCCAAGAAACCGCGTATATCTTTCACTGTCTTTGGTGGCTGCAAGCTCATCATGACTTCGATCTTCGCCTTGTCAACTTCGATCCCTTTCTCAGATATTCGGTGACCGAGAACGATTCCGTCGGTAACCATGAAGTGACATTTCTCCCAGTTGAGGACCAAATGCTTATCCACACATCGTTGTAAAACTTTGCAGAGATTGGATAAACATGCAGAGAATGATGAGCCGTAAACGGAAAAGTCATCCATGAATACCTCCATGATGTCTTCAATAAGGTCGGTGAAGATAGACATCATACATCGCTGGAAAGTAGCAGGTGCATTGCATAACCCGAAAGGCATTCTTCGATATGCAAACGTTCCATATGGACATGTGAACGTAGTCTTCTCTTGATCATCGGGGTGGATTGGGATTTGAAAGAAACCCGAATATCCGTCGAGAAAACAATAGTACGGATGATTAGCCAGGCGCTCAAGCATTTGATCAATGAAAGGGAGCGGGAAGTGATCCTTCCTTGTGGCGATGTTGAGCTTCCGGTAGTCGATACACATCCGATGGCCCGTAACGGTACGAGTTGGTATTAACTCGTTTTTCTCGTTGGCGACGACGGTTACACCACCTTTCTTTGGCACTACGTGGACGGGGCTCACCCAGGTGCTGTCAGAGATTGGATATATTATACCTGCACCTAGAAGCTTAAGAATCTCCTTCTTCACTACTTCTCGAAGATTAGGGTTTAATCGTCTCTGATTCTCGATGGAGGACTTAGAAAGGTCCTCAAGATGAATGCGATGCGTATAGAGCTCAGGAGATATACCGGTGATATCGTCAAGTGAGTATCCTAAAGCCTTCCGGTACTTTCGTAACTTACTGAGCAAAAGTGTCGTCTCCATATTATTAAGGTTGGCATTGATGATCACTGGGTAAGTGGAGTTTGGTCCCAGGTACGCATACTTGAGTCCTGCAGGGAGTGGCTTGAGCTCGAGCTTTGGTGCGGACGCTTCGCTCCAATCGTCTTCCGTCTTTGAAGGGTTTTGAAGAGTAGGACCGATCGGTCCGTGGTCCAGATCGATCGGTCCGTCTGCTTCGGCTTCCGTATCGATTGCATAAACCGGACCAGTCGATCCAATTGGAGGATCGGTCGATCCAATTGGAGGATCGATCGGTCCTTTCTCTAGTGGCAGGACGGCCGCTTCCCTCTCCGCTACCGGTGCGTTGTCAAGTTGGCATATCAACTCCGTAATTTCTGAACAGCGAAAAGATAGTTCGAAAGTGGACTTAGTTAGAGCCGTCTGAACATAGTCGGTCGAGCACACCTCCGCGCATACATCTTCGGCTAATTCTTCCATTGCGTCGACTTGAAAAGTTTGACCATCAATGTTGGGGTTCTTGGCGAGCTGCTCCATGTTGAATTCCATTATAAGATTGTCCATTCGGAGTTCGATCTTCCCTTCCTACACGTTAATCAAGGCTCCGACGGTGGCGAGGAATGGTCTCCCAAGAATGATAGGATTTCGCGGTTCTTTGTCCAACTTCAAGACAATGAAATCGGTTAGGATAGTGCTGTTCCCTATCTGGACCGGCAAGTTCTCGATAACTCCCTCCGGACGTCGTGTTGAGCGATCAGCTAATATAAGAGTCACCCTGGTTGGTTTAAAAGAGAATAAACCAAGCCGCTGTGCAACACTAAGTGGCATAAGACTCACACTTGCCCCCAAGTCGCAAAGACATTTCTTGAATTCCATATCTCCGATCGAGCACGGCAGAGTGAATGGACCAGGATCTTCACGCTTTTCAGGTAGTTGGTCCTGAAGTATTGCACTACACTCATGCGTGAGATGCATAGCTCCTTGCTCCAGGCTTGCCTTGTTTGTTAGAATGTCTTTCATGAGCTTCTTAAGACATGGAACCATTTTGACAGCTTCGACGAATGGAAGCTTTACTTGGAGATCTCCCACTACTGATTTCATCCTGTCGTATTCCTTCTCGCGCATCGTGTTTCTTCTGCGGACTGGAAAAGGTGCTTCGCGTTGAGCTGCTGGTACTGGCGCAGTCATGGGTTTAGAAGCTTGAACAGGGGGCTCTTCGTGCTCAGGATCTCTCAAGACCTCGTCAAAATCTTCTACATCGAACGGGTCAACTCTCGTTGAAGTGGGAGCATTATTGGCGACAGATCGATCGATCTGGGCTGGGGATCGGTCGATCTCTTTCTCCTGTCTGGAATTGCTTCCTCGTGCAGACCGATCGGTCTGTTGTGCAGACGGACCGGTCCCTTCGGGCCACTTGGGTGCTTCATACCCTTTTCCGCTCTGTAGTTTAATCGCATGCATGAACTCCCTGGGGTTATCTTCTGGTTTGCCTGGAAGTACTCCTGGTGGTGCCCGAACATAGGCTGCGGATTGCGCCACCTGATTCTCAAGTATGCGCATATGAGCGCTCAACGTCTCGATTTTTCCGTTAAGGTCATTGAACATGCTATTGACGTTGCTGGAGCTTTGCTGTTGGTTATCCACAAGAGTGCGTATCATGGCTTCGAGTCTACTTTCTTGTGGGATAGGCTGGGGATATGCACCGGGGTAAGGTTGGAAACCTTGGTGCGGTGGATACGCTTGGTGGGGGTACCCTCCATAGCCTTGGAAATTTGCTTGCCTACCCAAGTAGTGGAGCTCTTCAGTCTCGTCAAGGTCAGGATCATTCGAAACCTTCCGACGTATGACACGTCGATTCCTTTGCAGGAGAGTATCTACCTTCGAGCTAAGGTCTTTGAAGGCGTTGTTGTCCTCTTGAGGTGTATTAGGGACTTTGTTGCTGCTACTTTCTGCCAAATTATCGATCAGGAGAGTAGCCTCGTCAGCCGTGTTGGTGGAGAAATCACCGCGGCTTCCTGTGTCTAACGCCATTTGATAATCGAAATCGACTCCGCAATAGAAACTATTCATGAGATTCTCCCTTGCGTACCCGTGATGTGGGCAGTCTCTCAGATACTCCTTGAATCGCAACCATGCTTCGCAGAACGGTTCTCCTTCCTCTTGTGAGAACGTAACAATCTTGTTCCTCATCATCGCGGATCGAGTCTTGGTGTAGAAATAGTTCAGGAACTTTCCTCTACATTGCTTCCAAGTTGTAATAGATCCCGGTTCAAGCAACTTTAGCCATCTAAGAGCCTTTCCTCCCAAAGAGAACTTGAAAAGAGTAAGCCTTAGATAATCATAGGGCACTCCATTCTGCTTCGCAGTGTTGCACAGCCCTTCGAAGGTCTCGATATGGTCGAAAGGGTTCTCCGATGCAGTACCGTTGAAGACACGGTTCTGAACTAGAGAGATCAAGCTGTGCTTGATCTGGTAGTCCTCCACCTGAGGAGTAGGTGGGCAGATGGCTGACCGGGTCTCGTAGAATTGAGCAGGTGCATTATGCTCCCTCAGAGTAACGCGTCTTGCTGATCCATGAAGCGGATCGGTCGATCCTCCAGCAGGATCGATCGGTCCGGCACGTAGGGCGGCATGATCGAACACGTCTCGGTCACATCTCGCGGCTCGTGCTCCTTGGTCAGTTGCTTCCATTGTTTACCTAAAATAAGAGAAATAAATAAAATAGATTAATAAAACGAAAATAAAATAAAACCTAGACTTAATTCAATTCTAAAAATCCTAGAGGCCATCTATTGGTCTCCGGCAACGGCGCCAATTTGATCGATGGTCAAATAATAACCTAGAATAAAACAACTACCGGATCAAAACGGCAATCAGTTGTAATATTTAAGGGTCGAACCACAGAGACCAGAGATGCACTATAAGACAATTAGAATAAATATAGCTAGGAGCAAAATAAAGGATTTGTTTTAAGCAAACGATTAATTCAAACAAGTAATTCAAATAATAAGACAAGTATTAGGTCTAGGGTATTCTTCCAGGATGTGAGGTGACAAGTAAATCGATTTATGGGAATATTTAAGAACCGTTCTTGAACTCAATTCACTAAGGTATAGGTAAATCACTGTCGTGCAGATACCTAACTAAACAATACGATATTAGAAAACAGCTGTCGCATGATCCTAATAAAGTAAAGCAAGCATTAAAAGCAAGATTGATATGTTCACAAGGTGCCACGACTACAACTGTCGTTGGCCATGGATCACCTTGCTCACCTAAGTATGTCAGGCGACTAACCGCACTGTCGTGTCTTAATTAATCAACCTAAAATCTAGAACGAGATGATCAATCTAACTCTAGCATTAAGAACAACTATAGATGAAGAACCCTAAAGATAAATTCCCAAACTAACAACCTAACGAGTATTCACATCCTTTCCGAAACCCTAAACCTAATAAGGAAACTACTCAGACATGGAAAAGGAAACAAAGAATTCAATAAATGAAAACATCTTTATTTCCTAAAATAAAACTAAAAAGGAGCTACAGAGCTTTGAGGTCTCTTGCCCACAAAATAATAAAAGTTGTAGAATGATTTCTGGTGTGTAGAATACAAGGGACGAGCCCCCTTTATATAGAAAAAGGAGAGAGCAACAAAAGGAAACAAAAGAAATGGAAAGTCTTGGAGAGGAGGCAAAAGAGGCGGTGGACCGGTCAATCCTGGGCCTGGAATGGTCGGTCCATGGGCCGGATCGATCGATCCCATTTGTGGACCGGTCGATCCCATTCTCTGCCACGTCAGCTTCGTCGGCAGGTTGACATGTCTTCAGTAAATCGGCCATAACTTTTGATTGCACCGTTGGATTTCCTTCAAACCACTTGGAGATGAAAGCTAACTCCCTTGGCTATCTTTTGTCAAAATCTTAGCAAGATCCAACGGTGGGAAGGTCTTCGTCTGAGGCCATACTTCTGACGGGTCTGCTGGACTCTGCATCTTCATATGTATATTTGCATCCAAATTGATCCAAAACTCTTCCTTTTGCTCCAAATGCTCTTTAGACCTATAAAACACTAAGTAAAGCATATAGTCATATATTCTATTTAATATAAGTTAGTTGACTCAATATACAAACCTAAATCCTATATAGAAAACGGTAAAAATGGGACTCATCATCGTTGTGAATCAGGAGTGTTGCTAATCTAGAGATAGGTTCAAGCTATCAATCCTACTTTCGCAGAGACTAACAACCTAAGTTCAGATTCAAGGTGATCAATCAAGAATAAGCAATAAGAACAATCTCAGATTAAGAACAATTAAGATAGACAATCCTTAACTAATCAATTCATTAAATCAAACCATCAAACCTTTGTGAGAAAACCCTAAATCTAACTAGTGAATTACTCAGACATAATCAAAGCAATAACACAAGAGATAGAAAACGAAATCATTATTAAGATTAAGAGTAAGAAATAACAGGGGTTCACAATCAGGACTTGAAGGATCAGGAACAGAAAGATCTCCCCAAAGCTCTCTTCTCAAAACCTAGAACAAAGTAGATATCTCTAGCTAAAGCTTAGCAAAGTCTGGATGTCTCTTTTGAAAACCTAAAACAACTATATATACAAGTCTTCTGGACGTCTAGGGCTTGATTAAGTCGGTCTTTAAAATCCAACACCGAGTAGGAAACGAATTGGGCTTCAAATCTCGAACAGCTCTGCTTTCAGATCGCCTGTCGATCGACACAACTAATGCCTGTCGATCGACACACATCGTGTTTCTGGTCAGTGAAAGCTGAGAATCCGCATTGATCTTCAAATGTCTCCAAAAAGCTCCAAAATGAATCCTTTTTATTACTTTTGCTCCTAGCAAGCTCCAAACGTACATTGACCTGTTTACATAGTAAAACACTACAAAAACACTAGAAAGACTCTAAAAACGACACTTAAATCATATGGATGGAGGGTAAAATATGGACTATATCAACACAAAATAAGAAAAATGTACATTCTTATCACGAGAGAAACGATATAATATGTCATTAATAGCGTTTTGATAAATGTTGTGTTAGGCCCCTGTTATCATAAGTACCACACATACAATAGCGTTAGATATGTATGCTATATTAGAGTCTTCTACCATAGTTTTAGGCAAACGATGTGTTATCGCTCTTTTCTAATTTAAAACACATGTTCGAATCAAATCCAACATACATAACACATGTCTGAATCCAAAATACATTTCATTAGCTTAGTCTTAAACAACATCAAGATAACCATTACAAGATATTCTATAATCCTTATGCATAGAAGTCCAAATTCATGTAATTTGTAACATTTGAGGAGAATCTAACATAACATAGACAATCCGGATAAAGAAACATAAAATAAAACAAGAACTACTTACATTATACACTCTTTAGACAAAACCAAGAACAAGCCTAAAAAACAATCGACACATTACCTTGTTCATTGCAACCATAGCTTTGGTTGCACCTTTTATGCCAGATGAAATTGAAGTGCTGGCACAGAGAGTCTATCCAAAAGAATAAAATAGTAACTTGGTATTAACATCGGACTATTCTTATCGAATTATTAATTTACCCATAATTCAAAAATATAGACATGCGTATGACTCATTACACCCATAATTTGAGCATGGCTTCCATGTAATTTGGTAATCTGTTGCCTCAATCGAACAAGTTGACGAGCTAAAATATTTGTGGATGCCTATGAATAAGCAACAATCCAAAGGTTAGTTAGTACAGTTCTTAGAATTTGGATCAAATGGTAATTCTTAGCTGTTTTCTTGATTTTTGCAACTTGTCTCTTCTTGTGAATTAATGTTAGTAAAGAACATAACAAAGAGAAGCTCATAGTCTGATTAACCTCACCTCTAGTTCAAGAGATGTAGTCTCTCGTTCGATACCTACAATGACATTGGATATAAAGTAAGTCACAAAAGAATCAAAGTTTACTTAGAAGACAGAACATAGGCTAAGAAAGAGTTAATAAAATGAACAAAACAGTCCCAAAGCATCTAGAGATTTTACCAATCACTAGTTTTTGCAAGATTCAACACTTCCACCAAAGAGAAATTGCAAAATCAGAACTATTTCTTTGACAACTCAGATGTTAAAGGGACAAGAACGATTCAGCAAAACAAGCAAGTGCATAAGAAATATCCAAAAAGCAAGTGCATAAGAAACATCCAAAAGCTAGACTGGCCAGAGACAAAAACAACTCAATGAAATGGCTCCAAGTAACAAGTTATGTAGCTCCACATGGGACACAAACATGTTCATCCTAAGTGTCTACAAGAAAAGGATGACCTACCAACAAGATCCTCAAACTCCTTAAAATTGATAGGCGCTTCGACACAGATAAAATCTAAAGATCCCAAACTAATTACATCCACAGGAAAACAAGAAACTGATGAGTCCCAAAATTACCGTTTTCTATATAGGATTTAGGTTTGTTATTTGAGTCAACTAACTTATATTAGATAGAATATAGGACTATATGCTTTACTTAGTGTATTTTAGGTCTGAGAAGCAAATATTGGAAAAGGAAGAGTTTTGGATCAATTTGGATGCAAATATACATTGAAAGATGCAGAGTCCAGCAGACCCATCAGAAGTATGGCCTCAGACGAATACCTTCCCACCGTTGGATCTTGCTAAGATTTTGACACAAGATATCTAAAGGAGTTAGCTTTCATCTCCAAGAGATTTGAAGGCAATCCAACGGTGCAATCAAGAGTTATGGCCGATTTACTGAAGACATGTCAACCTGCTGACGAAGCTGACGTGGACGGGAGTCAGGATCGACCGATCCACACATGGGATCGATCGATCCCATGAAGAACTGCGGCCCAAGCCCATGAAGATAAGGACCGATCGATCCAGCCCATAGATCGACCGGTCCACCGCCTCTTTTGCCTCTTCTCCAAGATTTTCCATTTCTTTTCTTTCCTTTTGTTGCTCTCTCCTTTTCCTATATAAAGGAGGCACGACCCCTTGTATTAGAGACACCGAAAATCATAATTCACTTTATTACTTATCTTTAGTTTGTGGGCAAGAGACCTAAAAGCTCTCTAGCTCCTTTTTAGTTTTATTTTAGGAAATAAAGATGTTTTCCTTTATTGAATGCTCTGTTTCCTTTTCCATGTCTGAGTAGTTTCCTTATTAGGTTTAGGGTTTCGGAAGGGATGTGATTAATTCGTTAGGTCGTTAGTTTGGGAATTTAGGTTTATAGTTCTTCATCTATTGTTGTTCTTAATGCTAGAATTAGACTGATCACCTATTTCTAAGATCTTAGGCGGTACGAAAATAATCGCTGGAATCAACATTAGGCGAGCAAGGTTTCATGACTTGAGGCGAAAGTCCTGGCCATGACATTTTGTGAACTTATCAATCTTATTCTTAATGCTAGTATTACTCTAGGGATCGCGCAAGAGCGGGTTATCTAATATAGTATTACTAAGTAGGTATTTGCGCGAGAGCGAGATGTCTTATTGTGAATTGAGTTCATGAACTATTCTTTAATATTCCTTAAATTCGATTTACTTGTTTCACATCCTGGAAGAATACCCTAGACCTAATGCTTGTCTCATTATTGAATTTCCTGTTTGAATCAATCATTGCTTAAAACAAATCTCTTATTTTGCTCCTACCTGTATTTAGTCTAATTGTCTTATAGTGCAACTTTGGTTTCTGTGGATTCGACCCTTTAATACTACAACTGATTGCCGTATTTGATCCGGTAGTTGTTTTATTCTAGGTTATTATTTGACCAAAGATCAGAAACCCAATCCAGTAAAAACTCAAGGTCACCTTGTCCGCTACCCACATTAATCTACTTAATAACAAAATGTTTTTGTGAGTAGTGTACCTTTGTACATTAGCTTTTGATTCCTCTTTATCTTCATGAATCCTCTTCACATCAATGGAGTATTCGTTGTGAATAAACACTCCAGCAAATTAGCTACCTACAAAAAATAGAGAGAGATTAGCATAAGAACATGAAAATAAAAATGCTAGTATAAGAAAAAGATTACCTCTTCGAAATTAAACTCATGATTTAAACTCCTCGGATACAAAAGCATTTGCTTACAAGCTTCAGTCTTGAATTGCTTTATGCCCATACTCTTTATGCCCATACTCACAACACTTCCATAGATATTGTTGAAACAGCCTATATCCAGTGACTGATCTTTGGTCAAATAATAACCTAGAATAAAACAACTACCTGATCAAAAACGGCAATCAGTTGTAGTATTAAAGGGTCGAATCCACAGAGACCAAAGTTGCACTATAAGACAATTAGACTAAATACAGCTAGGAGCAAATTAAGAGATTTGTTTTAAGCAATGATTGATTCAAACAGGAAATTCAATAATGAGACAAGCATTAGGTCTAGGGTATTCTTCCAGGATGTGAAACAAGTAAATCGAACCGATCGATCCCTCTGGACGACCGATCGATCCTCATCGTACGCAGCCGAGACGCGTCACTTTGAGGGAGCACAACGCACCGGATCAATTCTACCAGGACCGGTCTGCCATCTGCCCACCTACTCCTGAGGTGGAAGACTACCAGATCAAGCACAGCTTGATCTCTCTAGTTCAAAACCGTGTCTTCAACGGGACCGCATCGGAGAATCCTCTTGACCACATCGAAACTTTCGAAGGACTGTGCAACACTGCGAAGCAGAATGGAGTTCCCTATGACTATTTAAGGCTTACTCTTTTCAAGTTCTCTTTGGGAGAAAAAGCTTTGAGGTGGCTCAAGCTGCTTGAGCCCGGATCCATTAAGACTTGGGAGCAATGTAGGGGAAAATTTCTGAACTATTTCTACACCAAGTCTCTATCCGCAAAGATGAGGAACAGGATCGTTACGTTTTCGCAAGGGGAAGGTGAACCATTCTGTGAAGCTTGGGCGCGATTCAAGGAGTATTTGAGAGACTGCCCACATCATGGGTATGCAAGGGAGAATCTGATGAACATCTTCTATTGCGGAGTCAACTGCGACTATCAAAAGGCGCTAGATATAGGAAGCCGCGGTGACTTCTCCACCAATACAGCTGACGAGGCCACTCTCCTTATCGATAACCTAGCAGCAAGTAGCAGTGACAAGATCGCTGATACACCTCAAGAGGACGACTATGCTTTCAAAGATCTCAGCTCTAAGGTGGACACTCTCCTACAAAGGAATCGGCGTGTCATACGTCGAAAGGCTCCCAATAATCTTGATCTTGACGAGACTGAAGAGCTCCACTACTTGGGAAGGCAAGCGAACTTCCAGGGCTATGGAGGATACCCCCACCAAGCGTATCCACCGCAACAAGGTTTTCAACCTTACTCCGGTGCATATCATCAGCCTAATCCGCAAGAGAGCAGACTCGAAGCGATGATGCGCACCCTCATGGATAGCCACCAGCAGAGCTCCAATAACATCAACGTCAAGATCGACAGCATGTACAATGACTTACACGGGAGGATCGAGACGTTAAGCACTCACATGCGTATACTCGAAAATCAAGTAGCACAATCGGCAGCCTATATTCGAGCACCACCAGGGGTACTTCCAGGGAAGCCAGAAGACAACCCCAGAGAGTTCATGCAAGCAATAACGCTAAGAGGAGGGAAAAAGTACGATGAACCCAAATGGCCAGAAGGTACCAGTCCACCCGCTGGACGGACCGATCGATCTCCACCTAAGATCGATCGATTGGTACAAGGAAGCGGTTCACGACAAGAAAGGGGATCGATCGTTCTCCGCCTCAGATCGATCGATCCGCAGTTGACGGTGTCCCAATCCCTCCAAGAGTCAATCCATTCGATGTGGAAGACTTCGATGAGATCTTGAGAGATCCAGAGAACGAGGAAGTCCCTGTTCAAACTTCTAAACCCGCAGCCATACCAGCACCAGCAGCTCAACGGAAAGCACCTTTTCCGGTTCGACGACGAAACGCGATGCGCGAAAAGGAGTATGACAAGATGAAATCAGTAGTGGGAGATCTCCAAGTGAAACTTCCATTTGTTGAAGCCGTTCAAATGGTGCCATGCCTTAAGAAGCTTATGAAAGACATTCTAACAAACAAGGCTAACTTAGAGCAAGGAGCCATGCATCTTACGCATGAGTGCAGTGCGATAATTCAAGACCAGCTGCCCGAAAAGCATAAAGATCCTGGTTCATTCACTCTGCCATGCTCAATTGGGGATTTAGACTTCAGGAAATGTCTTTGTGACTTGGGAGCAAGTGTGAGTCTCATGCCACTTAGTGTTGCGCAACAACTCGGTTACTTCTCCTTTAAACCAACCAGGGTGACTCTCATATTGGCTGACCGATCGACGAGACGTCTCGAAGGGGTTATCGAGAATCTACCAGTTAAGATAGGAAACAGTTGTATCCTTACCGATTTCATTGTTTTGAAGTTCGACAAGGAACCGCGGAATCCCATCATTCTTGGAAGGCCATTTCTCGCCGCTGCTGGAGCCATGATTAACGTGAAGGAAGGGAAGATCGAACTCCGCATGGACAATCTTATAATGGAGTTCAACCTGGAGCGACTCGCCAAGAATCCCACCATAGATAGTCAAGCTTTTCAAGTCGACGCAATGGAAGAACTAGCAGACGAAGTATGCGAAGAAGTGTGCTCGACCGATTATGTTCAGACAGCCCTGACTAAGCCAACTTACGAACTAAGCTTTCAATGTTCGGAGATTGCGGAGTTGATAAGCCAACTTGACCAAGCACCAATAGCTGAAAGGGAAGTGTTCAGCCTGCCATTGAGTAACGGATCGACCGATCCGGCGAAAGGATCGACCGATCCGGTGTACGCCATCGACACAGGAGCTGAGGCAGACGGACTGATCGATCTGGACCTTGGACCGATCGGTCCCACTCTTAAAAACCCTTCAAAGCCAAAAGAAGATTGGAGCGAAGCATCCGCACCGAAGGTCGAGCTCAAACCACTTCCTGCAGGGCTCAAGTATGCGTACCTGGGACCAAACTCCACTTATCCAGTAATCATCAACGCCAATCTTAACAACGTGGAGACGGCACTTCTACTCAACAAGTTACGAAAGTACCGGAAGGCTTTAGGATACTCTCTTGACGATATCACCGGTATCTCTCCTGAGCTCTGTACGCATCGCATTCATCTCGAGGATCCTTCTAAGTCCTCCATCGAGAACCAAAGACGGTTAAATCCTAATCTACGAGAAGTCGTGAAGAAGGAGATTCTCAAGCTTCTAGGCGCAGGTGTGATATATCCAATCTCGGATAGCACATGGGTGAGTCCAGTCCACGTAGTGCCAAAGAAAGGTGGTGTTACTGTCGTCGCCAACGAGAAGAACGAGTTAATCCCGACTCGTACTGTTACAGGCCATCGGATGTGTATCGACTACCGGAAGCTCAACGCCGCTACAAGGAAAGATCACTTCCCACTGCCGTTCATTGACCAAATGCTTGAGCGCCTGGCTAATCATCCGTACTATTGCTTCCTCGACGGATACTCCGGATTTTTCCAAATCCCAATTCACCCTGATGACCAAGAGAAGACTACGTTCACGTGCCCATATGGTACGTTTGCATATCGACGAATGCCTTTTGGGCTTTGTAATGCGCCTGCCACTTTTCAGCGGTGTATGATGTCTATCTTCACCGATCTTATTGAGGACATCATGGAGGTATTCATGGATGACTTCTCTGTTTACGGCTCATCCTTCTCGGCATGTCTATCCAACCTTTGCAAAGTTTTACAACGATGCGTGGATAAGCACTTGGTTCTCAATTGGGAGAAATGTCACTTCATGGTCACCGACGGAATCGTTCTAGGCCATCGGATATCGGAGAAGGGGATCGAAGTAGACAAGGCAAAGATCGAAGTCATGATGAGCTTGCAACCACCAAAGACGGTAAGAGAGATACGCGGTTTCTTAGGCCACGCAGGTTTCTACCGGCGATTCATCAAAGACTTCTCTAAGATAGCTCGGCCTCTAACCCAGCTACTATGCAAGGATGTCCCATTTGTTTTTGATGACAAATGTCAGGAGGCATTTCTCATTCTGAAGAAGGCACTTGTGTCCGCACCCGTAGTACAACCGCCAGATTGGACTTTACCTTTTGAAGTTATGTGCGATGCAAGTGATTTCGTCGTTGGTGCGGTACTCGGACAACGAAAAGATGGTAAACTCCACGTCATCTATTACGCTAGTCGAACGCTAGACGGGGCACAGACGAATTATGCTACCACGGAAAAGGAGCTTCTTGCGATCGTATTTGCTTTCGAGAAGTTTCGATCTTACTTAGTAGGTTCGAAAGTCATTGTCCATTCTGATCACGCCGCTCTCCGCTACTTGCTTTCTAAGAAAGACGCCAAGCCACGACTTCTGCGATGGATTCTCCTCTTACAAGAATTTAATCTCTAGATCCGTGACAAGAAGGGGGTCGAGAATGGAGTTGCCGATCACCTTTCCCGTCTGAAGATTGAAGCGGACGTTCCTATCGATGATCGCATTCCGGTGGAAAACGTATACGTGATCTCACTCGTCAAAGAGCTTTACGAACTCGTCGCCGATGTTCAAGCAATATCTCGAGCCGTTAATGACATTCCCTGGTACGCTGATTACGCCAATTATCTATGTGCCGGAGATGAACCTCCAAACTTTACTGGATATGCGAAGAAGAAGTTCTTACGGGATGTGCGACATTACTTCTGGGACGATCCATACCTCTACAAGCGTTGTGTCGACGGGCTCTATAGGCGATGCGTCGTCGAGTCTGAGATGAATGGTATTCTTTACCACTGCCATGGGTCCGCATACGCTGGTCATTTCGCTACATTCAAGACTGCTACGAAGGTTTTACAAGCCGGACTATGGTGGCCTACCCTATTTCGCGATGCACACACTTACGTTTCCAAGTGTGACACATGCCAACGACGTGGGAATATGAGTAAGCGAAACGAAATGCCTCAAAATTATATTTTAGAGATCGAAGTCTTTGACTGTTGGGGAATCGATTTCATGGGACCCTTCCCTAGCTCTTATGGGAATGAATACATCCTAGTTGCGGTCGATTACGTCTCTAAGTGGGTGGAAGCTATAGCTAGCCCGACCAACGATCATAGGGTGGTTCTCCATCTTTTTAAACACGTGATCTTTCCACGTTTTGGCATCCCTAGGATCGTTATCAGCGATGGCGGATCGCACTTTATCAATAAGACATTCGCCGGCCTCCTTCGGAAGTATGGTGTCACACACAAGGTCGCTACACCCTACCACCCTCAGATAAGTGGACAAGTAGAGGTCTCTAACCGGCAAATCAAAGCCATTTTGGAGCGCACAGTGACCTTGTGTGGTAGGGTGTCCACTTGTCTAAACCCTCTACTTGTCCCTAAACCCTAAACCCTAAACCCTCTACTTGTCCACTTTTCTGAGGGTGGTAGGGTGTAGCGACCTTGTGTGTGACACCATACTTCCGAAGGAGGCCGGCGAATGTCTTATTGATAAAGTGCGATCCGCCATCTCTGATAACGATCCTAGGGATGCCAAAACGTGGAAAGATCACGTGTTTAAAAAGATGGAGAACCACCCTATGATCGTTGGTCGGGCTAGCTATAGCTTCCACCCACTTAGAGACGTAATCGACCGCAACTAGGATGTATTCATTTCCATAAGAGCTAGGGAAGGGTCCCATGAAATCGATTCCCCAATAGTCAAAGACTTCGATCTCTAAAATGTAATTTTGAGGCATTTCGTTTCGCTTACTCATATTCCCACGTCGTTGGCATGTGTCACACTTGGAAACGTAAGTGTGTGCATCGCGAAATAGGGTAGGCCACCATAGTCCGGCTTGTAAAACCTTCGTAGCAGTCTTGAATGTAGCGAAATGACCAGCGTATGCGGACCCATGGCAGTGGTAAAGAATACCATTCATCTCAGACTCGGCGATGCATCGCCTATAGAGCCCGTCGACACAACGCTTGTAGAGGTATGGATCGTCCCAGAAGTAATGTCGCACATCCCGTAAGAACTTCTTCTTCGCATATCCAGTAAAGTTTGGAGGTTCATCTCCGGCACATAGATAATTGGCGTAATCAGTGTACCAGGGAATGTCATTAACGGCTCGAGATATTGCTTGAATATCGGCGATGGGTTCGTAAAGCTCTTTGAGGAGTGAGATCACGTATACGTTTTCCACCGGAATGCGATCATCGATAGGAACGTCCGCTTCAATCTTCAGACGGGAAAGGTGATCGGCAACTCCATTCTCGACCCCCTTCTTGTCACGGATCTCGAGATCAAATTCTTGTAAGAGGAGAATCCATCGCAGAAGTCGTGGCTTGGCGTCTTTCTTAGAAAGCAAGTAGCGGAGAGCGGCGTGATCAGAATGGACAATGACTTTCGAACCTACTAAGTAAGATCGAAACTTCTCGAAAGCAAATACGATCGCAAGAAGCTCCTTTTCCGTGGTAGCATAATTCGTCTGTGCCCCGTCTAGCGTTCGACTAGCGTAATAGATGACGTGGAGTTTACCATCTTTTCGTTGTCCGAGTACCGCACCAACGGCGAAATCACTTGCATCGCACATAACTTCAAAAGGTAAAGTCCAATCTGGCGGTTGTACTATGGGTGCGGACACAAGTGCCTTCTTCAGAATGAGAAATGCCTCCTGACATTTGTCATCAAAAACAAATGGGACATCCTTGCATAGTAGCTGGGTTAGAGGCCGAGCTATCTTAGAGAAGTCTTTGATGAATCGCCGGTAGAAACCTGCGTGGCCTAAGAAACCCCGTATCTCTCTTACCGTCTTTGGTGGTTGCAAGCTCATCATGACTTCGATCTTTGCCTTGTCTACTTCGATCCCCTTCTCCGATATCCGATGGCCTAGAACGATTCTGTCGGTGACCATGAAGTAACATTTCTCCCAATTGAGAACCAAGTGCTTATCCACGCATCGTTGTAAAACTTTGCAAAGGTTGGATAGACATGCCGAGAAGGATGAGCCGTAAACAGAGAAGTCATCCATGAATACCTCCATGATGTCCTCAATAAGATCGGTGAAGATAGACATCATACACTGCTGAAAAGTGGCAGGCGCATTACAAAGCCCAAAAGGCATTCGTCGATATGCAAACGTACCATATGGGCACGTGAACGTAGTCTTCTCTTGGTCATCAGGGTGAATTGGGATTTGGAAAAATCCGGAGTATCCGTCGAGGAAGCAATAGTACGGATGATTAGCCAGGCGCTCAAGCATTTGGTCAATGAACGGCAGTGGGAAGTGATCTTTCCTTGTAGCGGCGTTGAGCTTCCGGTAGTCGATACACATCCGATGGCCTGTAACGGTACGAGTCGGGATTAACTCGTTCTTCTCGTTGGCGACGACAGTAACACCACCTTTCTTTGGCACTACGTGGACTGGACTCACCCATGTGCTATCCGAGATTGGATAAATCACACCTACGCCTAGAAGCTTGAGAATCTCCTTCTTCACGACTTCTCGTAGATTAGGATTTAACCGTCTTTGGTTCTCGATGGAGGACTTAGAAGGATCCTCGAGATGAATGCGATGCGTACAGAGCTCAGGAGAGATACCGGTGATATCGTCAAGAGAGTATCCTAAAGCCTTCCGGTACTTTTGTAACTTGTTGAGTAGAAGTGTCGTCTCCACGTTGTTAAGATTGGCGTTGATGATTACTGGATAAGTGGAGTTTGGTCCCAGGTACGCATACTTGAGCCCTGCAGGAAGTGGTTTGAGATCGACCTTCGGTGCGGATGCTTCGCTCCAATCTTCTTTTGGCTTTGAAGGGTTTTTAAGAGTGGGACCGATCGGTCCAAGGTCCAGATCGATCGGTCCGTCTGCCTCAGCTCCTATGTCGATGGCGTACACCGGATCGGTCGATCCTTTCGCCGGATCGGTCGATCCGTTACTCAATGGCAGGCTGAACACTTCCCTTTCAGCTATTGGTGCTTGGTCAAGTTGGCTTATCAACTCCGCAATCTCCGAACAGTGAAAGCTTAGTTCGTAAGTTGGCTTAGTCAGGGCTGTCTGAACATAATCGGTCGAGCACACTTCTTCGCATACTTCGTCTGCTAGTTCTTCCATTGCGTCGACTTGAAAAGCTTGACTATCTATGGTGGGATTCTTGGCAAGTCGCTCCAGGTTGAACTCCATTATAAGATTGTCCATGCGGAGTTCGATCTTCCCTTCCTTCACGTTAATCATGGCTCCAGCAGCGGCGAGAAATGGCCTTCCAAGAATGATGGGATTCCGCGGTTCCTTGTCGAAACTTGCTCCCAAGTCACAAAGACATTTCCTGAAGTCTAAATCCCCAATTGAGCATGGCAGAGTGAATGGACTAGGATCTTTATGCTTTTCAGGTAGCTGGTCTTGAATTATCGCACTACACTCATGCGTAAGATGCATGGCTCCTTGCTCTAAGTTAGCCTTGTTTGTTAGAATGTCTTTCATAAGCTTCTTAAGGCATGGCACCATTTGAACAGCTTCAACAAATGGAAGTTTCACTTGGAGATCTCCCACTACTGATTTCATCTTGTCATACTCATTTTCGCGCATCGCGTTTCGTCGTCGAACCGGAAAAGGTGCTTTCCGTTGAGCTGCTGGTGCTGGTATGGCTGCGGGTTTAGAAGTTTGAACAGGGACTTCCTCGTTCTCTGGGTATCTCAAGATCTCATCGAAGTCTTCCACATCGAATGGATTGACTCTTGGAGGGATTGGGACACCGTCAACTGCGGATCGATCGATCTGAGGCGGAGAACGATCGATCCCCCTTTCTTGTCGTGAACCGCTTCCTTGTACCAATCGATCGATCTTAGGTGGAGATCGATCGGTCCGTCCAGCGGGTGGACTGGTACCTTCTGGCCATTTGGGTTCATCGTACTTTTTCCCTCCTCTTAGCGTTATTGCTTGCATGAACTCTCTGGGGTTGTCTTCTGGCTTCCCTGGAAGTACCCCTGGTGGTGCTCGAACATAGGCTGCCGATTGTGCTACTTGATTTTCGAGTATACGCATGTGAGTGCTTAACGTCTCGATCCTCCCGTGTAAGTCATTGTACATGCTGTCGATCTTGACGTTGATGTTATTGGAGCTCTGCTGGTGGCTATCCATGAGGGTGCGCATCATCGCTTCGAGGCTGCTCTCTTGCGGATTAGACTGATGATATGCACCGGAGTAAGGTTGAAAACCTTGTTGCGTTGGATACGCTTGGTTGGGGTATCCTCCATAGCCATGGAAGTTCGCTTGCCTTCCCAAGTAGTGGAGCTCTTCAGTCTCGTCAAGATCAAGATTATTGGGAGCCTTTCGACGTATGACACGCCGATTCCTTTGTAGGAGAGTGTCCACCTTAGAGCTGAGATCTTTGAAAGCATAGTCGTCCTCTTGAGGTGTATCAGCGATCTTGTCACTGCTACTTACTGCTAGGTTATTGATAAGGAGAGTGGCCTCGTCAGCCGTATTGGTGGAGAAGTCACCGCGGCTTCCTATGTCTAGCGCCTTTTGATAGTCGAAGTTGACTCCGCAATAGAAGATGTTCATCAGATTCTCCCTTGCATACCCATGATGTGGGCAGTCTCTCAAATACTCCTTGAATCGCGCCCAAGCTTCACAGAATGGTTCACCTTCCCCTTGCGAAAACGTAACGATCCTGTTCCTCATCTTTGCGGATAGAGACTTGGTGTAGAAATAGTTCAGAAACTTTCCCCTACATTGCTCCCAAGTCTTAATGGATCCGGGCTCAAGCAACTTGAGCCACCTCAAAGCTTTTTCTCCCAAAGAGAACTTGAAAAGAGTAAGCCTTAAATAGTCATAGGGCACTCCGTTCTGCTTCGCAGTGTTGCACAGTCCTTCGAAAGTTTCGATGTGGTCAAGAGGATTCTCCGATGCGGTCCCGTTGAAGACACGGTTTTGAACTAGAGAGATCAAGCTGTGCTTGATCTGGTAGTCTTCCACCTCAGGAGTAGGTGGGCAGATTGCAGACCGGTCCTGGTAGAATTGATCCGGTGCGTTGTGCTCCCTCAAAGTGACGCGTCTCGGCTGCGTACGAAGAGGATCGATCGGTCCTCCAGAGGGATCGATCGGTCCGGGCGGCGGGGCGGCAGGAAAAAGGACGCCTTGGTCACGGTCTACGGCTCTTGCTCCTTGGTTATCCTCCTCCATTGTTCTCCTAAATAAAATAAAATAGATTAATAAAACACGAAAATTAAAAACCTAGACTTAATTCAATTCTAAAAATCCTAGAGGCAATCTATTGGTCCCCGGCAACGGCGCCAATTTGATCTTTGGTCAAATAATAACCTAGAATAAAACAACTACCGGATCAAAAACGGCAATCAGTTGTAGTATTAAAGGGTCGAATCCACAGAGACCAAAGTTGCACTATAAGACAATTAGACTAAATACAGGTAGGAGCAAATTAAGAGATTTGTTTTAAGCAATGATTGATTCAAACAGGAAATTCAATAATGAGACAAGCATTAGGTCTAGGGTATTCTTCCAGGATGTGAAACAAGTAAATCGAATTTAAGGAATATTAAAGAATAGTTCATGAACTCAATTCACAATAAGACATCTCGCTCTCGCGCAAATACCTACTTAGTAATACTCTATTAGATAACCCGCTCTCGCGCGATCCCTAGAGTAATACTAGCATTAAGAATAAGATTGATAAGTTCACAAGATGTCATGGCCAGGACTTTCGCCTCAAGTCATGAAACCTTGCTCGCCTAATGTTGATTCCAGCGATTATTTTCGTACCGCCTAAGATCTTAGAAATAGGTGATCAATCTAATTCTAGCATTAAGAACAACAATAGATGAAGAACTTTAAACCTAAATTCCCAAACTAACGACCTAACGAATTAATCACATCCCTTCCGAAACCCTAAACCTAATAAGGAAACTACTCAGACATGGAAAAGGAAACAAAGCATTCAATAAATGAAAACATCTTTATTTCCTAAAATAAAACTAAAAAGGAGCTAGAGAGCTTTTAGGTCTCTTGCCCACAAACTAAAGAAAGGTAATAAAGTGAATTATGATTTTCGGTCTGTCTAATACAAGGGGTCGTGCCTCCTTTATATAGGAAAAGGAGAGAGCAACAAAAGGAAAGAAAAGAAATGGAAAATCTTGGAGAAGAGGCAAAAGAGGCGGTGGACCGGTCGATCTATGGGCTGGATCGATCGGTCCTTATCTTCATGGGCTTGGGCCGCAGTTCTTTATAGGATCGATCGATCCCAACATTGGACCGGTCGATCCTCACTCTCGTCAGTGTCGGCTTCGTCAGCAGGTTGACCTGTCTTCAGTAAATCGACCATAACTCTTGATTGCACCGTTGGATTTCCTTCAAACCACATGGAGATGAAAGCTAATTCCCTTAGCTATCTTGTGTCAAAATCTCAGAATGATCTAACGGTGGAAAGGTCTTCGTCTGAGGCCATACTTCTGACGGGTCTGCTGGACTCTGCATCTTTCAATGTATATTTGCATCCAAAATGATCCAAAACTCCTTCTTTTCCAATGTTTGCTTCTCAGACCTGTAATACACTAAGTGAAGCATATAGTCCTAATATCTATCTAATATAGGTTAGTTGACTTAAATAATAATCCTAAAACGTAGATTAAAAACGATAAAAATAAGACTCATCAGTGACTATGAGTTCTTATGCATCACCATCAACAATCGTTCCCATTGGTAATTTTAAAGAGTATATCGACAAAATTTTTACCCGCCTCAGCGAATACAACCTTATGTTTCTCTTCATCAACGAGTAGTTTCAAGTTGATCACCAGATTCTTCAAAGTATCTGACGTGTCTTGAGACAAGATATGCATCGATGAAATTGAAAAAGGTAGCAATACACGTTTTTTACACAGCCATGTTTGAGACTATCTACATTGATTAACATAAAAACAATGTAACATTTTTCTACATGCTAAAATATGCTGTGAGGCTAGCAATGAACAGAATCCTCATAAGAACATAGACTATTTTAGCCTCAAATAAATGGGTTTTTTTTCTTAGAAACAGAGGCAAATAAATCACAAACACATCAGACTCAATGGAAAAGAAGATGTCAGCATCAATTTGCTAGATTGACCTGAAGAAATATACTGCTTAAGTCAAAGTAATGATGCATCAAACTAGAGAGACCTACAATTGTGATCCAAGAGCCTATCAACCATTTTCATAACCAACTAATCATGTTACATCTAAATATAGTTATATAGAATAAGTAATATAATGTTTAACTGTGTTTGGTTTATAGTTATATAGAATAAGTAATATAAAGACAGTATAATTAAAAAAAAGAAATACAAAAAGTGTGAAAAATTGTGGACTTGACATACTATAGAAGATATTGTATGTCATAGAGTAAAATACCTTAGTTGATGGAATTAATTAAGGCTCGAAATGGCTGCTTGATTGAAGTAGAAATATTTAAAACATCTAGACAATATCGTTCAAGATTCTTCACCTATTTAAGCATTGAAAGTCCTCTGCAAATAATAAACCTATATAATAAGCTTTATTCGAGTACAACTACAAGCTGAAGGTCAGAGTCGTACCTTAATGTTTATACAATTAAAAGTCACAACATTTTATATACGAGTAAACATTTTATAGTTGCACCGACAGAATTATTGAAATTAAAATTGTCTAATAACGTTATCATTAGAGATTTGTGTTTCAAGTCATTACTGCTTCTTTGAATTTACTTAAGTGTTCATTCAAATTTGACTTATAAGATGCCATTGCAGTCATAGAAATTCCAATAGCCGCCCCTCTTTCGCTCTGATCATGTTGTTGTGGTTATACAAAATAGAAATGAATTTACATTTAGAATCCTGAAATGTATCATCAGTGCCTGAAACGAAAGAACTTGTCAGAAGAACGATCTCTATCTCTATACCAGTACAGGTCCTAGCAGTTTCTCAGAGAAATGATAAACAAATAAGGCCGAGAATTATGTGTTCGTGATTGTTTAATCCTCATGCTGATTCAAATCAAAGCGGACTCTAATCATCATTTTCGGACTCTAATCATCATTTTCACAAGTTCTTACCACTAAAACATAAGACATCAAGAGCGTTGATGTTCTGCATCACTAAAACACAAGACATGAGGAGCGAGGGTGTTCTGCATACCTTAGATAGCAAGAACTGAAACCGACATCATTGGTTGTATAGCTCAGACCTCCATAGTGCAAATATCTGCATAGTCAGATTCCAAGTGATGAATTTCTTTGTTCATATAAAGAGCACACACCAAAGAGCATCCCTTATCCGCAATGTTTCTTGATGGCTCTAAAAATCAAAATACGAGTATAAACTGAAAACACGATGCTATATGTGTAACTCTAGAAGAAAATAATAACAAGGATTAAGCATTATGAAACAGAAAAAAAAAACTAAGATTAGTCCAAGAAACACAGATAGTAAATGAAGGGAGAATGTATTTCAGAACTTCCAATTTCGAGTTTATGGGATAAATTAACAAGTGTAATACTCACAGCCATTAATGGAAAAAAAGAACTCCACCAAACGAGTTGAACGTTGCACCATTCAATTCTTTCTTAATAAAACTCAACCTCAATCGTATGCTTCTTGCTTCAAAGGATTATTCCTCTAATGAGAAAGTTATCACAGCTAATGATTATAAGAACCATAGACGTAACGTAAAAATAATATTAGGCAAATAACTATTAACCTGTTTCAGTTCCGTAAATTTTTATTTGCAGGTTCATAAACAATTCAGCAAAACTGTTTCACACTTTATTTTGTGATAACTTTCTCATTAGATTAACATTGTTTCAGAGTTTCGTCTTCCTGTAATGCAAAAGCTATCACAGGATCATTAGCATCTAACGATTTTAAGAACACTAGGCGGACCTGTTTCAGAGTCTATGAACGAGGAACTAAAAAGATGAGGAAACATAAGAGGAGAAGCGGAAACGAGGAAACAGTTCAGTAAATTGCAGAAGGAGAACTGCATAAACGAGATATCACAACCCTAAAAATCAGAAAAAAAAACCTCAATCCATACAAGCTACATGAAAACGAGACTAAGGAGAAGACATATATACACATACATCAGTTGTGCGAAATCACGAGCATCCTTCCGCCATAGCTTCTGGGAAGAGAAGAAGAGGTTGCGGAAGGAAGAAGAGGCGTAGAAAAACAAGGGTTAGCATAAAATCGGGTTTATGTCACGATGAAGGATTGGCATAAAATCGTAATTAAAAATAAATTAAAAGGGTAATTAGTTTAAGAACTTAATCCAGCGTTCCTTGTCTCTCTTTTTGCCTACGTCCCAAAATTGAATTGAAAAAGGGATTTGTAAAACTTTAAAACGCGATAACTTTTGCTAGATTAATCCGTTTTGGACGATTTTTTTTTCAGCGTTCTTAATTTTTCGAGAGCTATCACGTGGCCGGGCCGCTAAAGCGGCCCGGTCCGTTTTTCACCGTCAATCGACTTTTTAATCTTTTTATTTTTGAAATTTTATTCTTTAAACTGAGTTTTCATGCTTTATTCTTTGCTGTATTTTGCATTTGAATATATGAATATGCTTGTGTTTTTCTCTAGTTTCATGCCATATAATTAGATTTTTAAATGGACAGTTATTTGTTAGATGACTTGATATGTTATATTATTTAGTTTCGATTGTATATACAATTCGGATTAGTAGTTTGGTGCTTAATTACACTAGTTTTTAGAATAAACATCTTGAGTTCAAATCCCCTTTTATGCACTGTATTTTGTGTTGGGAATGTCCTGAAATCATTCTTGTACTTACTCTAGACATAGTTGTTTGTCGAGATCAGACATTCATTTGATACTAGTTAATCATGACGCTTTGCTAGAAGCCGCTCATGACATGTGAGTTATGAACTCATTGCTAGTATCATTTGATCCTACATGGTCACACACCTAAGCGAACAGGATGCACTTAAGCAAGGAACGTGAATTGAGGGAAGGTGTCGATCGATACCACTTTAGGCAGTATCGATCGATACCAGGCGCGGACCGAAATAGAGATTTCGGCCCAATGACTTAATTTGTTCAGGCTCGGCCCGTGAATAATTAGGTCTTGTCTTGTGCCTATATATAGGATATGTAGCACGAGATTAATGTAAGACTTAGTCGCCTCCTCTCCAGAAAACACAGGTTTCCTCTGCAAGATCTGATTCCAGGCACTAGCATCCCTACAGATTCCTGTTCGTGTGAGTGTGGACTACAGTAGAGGCGCAGCACGTGAGGCGCTTCCAGATCTCTGATTACCTGACCCTATAACGCTGCAATCTGCAGGTATCATCGAGATCTCTATGATTCATTGTTTATAAACCCTAGATCCTAGGCTTCAGGAATTGTTAGGTTGTTAATAGAGATTAAAACTTGTTCAAATCCCTTCAGTGGTATCAGAGCCTTAGGGTTTAACTGATGAATCAATCCAGCATGTAATTGAATTAGAGAATTCGATTTGGATACATATGATGTATAGGATGCATGTTAGATGAAAGAGTTTTCTGTCAAAAATCGCTTTGTTGAAAACTGAAATCGAGGGTTTCACCCAGGGTATCGATCGATACCATATGATGGTGTCGATCGATACCACAAGGAAACTTTAATAAAAATTTAGGTTTCGATCCAAAGATCGAAGTTTCCGAAACCCAATGGTGTCGATCGATACAATGGTTGTATCGATCGATACTGGCCTTGCGAATGGTTAATTGGTTCAATTGGATTTAATCGGTTATCATGCTTGGTCTAAATCGATTTAAACCGGCTGATTGCGGTTTGTTGCGTTTTGGTTGGTATCGACCGATACTAATGTAGTATCGATCGATACTAACTGGTTATCGATACGGTTCAATTTGATTGACCGGTTATCGATCCAGATCAATTGGATTGACTAGTTATCGCAAATCGATTTGGTTGGTTAAGCATCGATCGATACTAACGAGGTAGTATCGATCGACACTAACCAATTATCGAAATTGTTTTGGTTGCACAGATGAGTGTCGATCGATGCTAGCATCGGTGCACTGCAGAAGGCATAACCAAACAGAATTTCACCCACTTCTTAGATTAATTAAAATGATTGTTTTGATAAAATCTAAGCCTTCTTGAGTATATATATGATATGTGTCAAGATTAAAAGTTCTGTTCCTCAACTAAATATCAAGTGTTTCGGATGTCTTCCCGATCTTGTCAGCTGTCAAGACTCGTTTCACTGTGTGATAGGCTTGCAGTGCAAGGTATCCCGGTTACATGAGTAAGGCAGTACGTAATTGTGTTGATGGGCTTGCAGTGCATGGCATCAATCGTTACTTGATTGAGAGATTGGTTTACTTGAGTGGGCTATCAGAAGTTCTGGGCCCATAGACATCAGGTGGACAAGACATAAGATGTCTTATCCACAACCAAGAGTCATATTGGATATGATTAGCAAAGCGTTGCTTACCTAGATAGCTAAAGTTTGGGTGACGGCCAGTGGCCCACTCAAGTTTTGGTGAAGTATGGGTCTTGGATCATTATATTCATTTGAGGAAACATTGTTTTGAATATAATGCGAGTTTTCTTAATTGTTAAGATTTCTCATTTCCTGAACATCATAACTAAACCATTTTATTTTGATTTCTAGTTATGTCTAAAACCCCTCATCAGAACTCTTTCTCATTGCGACCCATCCTTGAGAAGGACAAGTTAAATGGGTCCAACTTCCTTGATTGGTATCGGAACTTTAGAATTGTTCTCAAGCAGGAGAGAAAGGACTATGTCCTTGAGAAAGTTCTCCCCGAGAAACTAAGGTCCAATGCCCCACATGCAGTATATGATGCTTGGAATAAGCATTACTATGATGTGGTCGATGTGCGTTGTCTGATGTTGGCTACCATGGACGGACTTGCAGAAGCAATATGAGAATGTGGCGTCGCCCATCGAGATGATCACTAGCCTGAAAGCGATGTTTCAGGAGCAGGCTCGAACTGAGAGATACCGGACGGTTAAATCTCTAGTTGAGTGCAAGCTACCAAAGGATTCGCAATTAAGTCCTCATATCATAAAGATGATGGGTTATATAGATAACCTGAGGAGACTGGATTGTCCCTTTAGCCAAGAGTTGGCTACTGACATCATTCTGCAGTCACTGCCATCAAGTTATGATCAGTTTGTTGTGAACTATAACATGAACAAGTTGACGAAGACGTTGACTGAGCTGCATAGTATGCTCAAGACAGCTGAGCATGACATCAAAAATGGCAAAAGGTTTGAGAAACCTGGAAAGGACAAGGGTAGAGGCAAGGCCGTCCAGATTGTGAATCAGGACAAGCCTGTGTCTTCTTGTAAGCCCAAATCTAGCCTAACCGATGTTGAGAAGTGCCAGTACTGTAAAGAGCTTGGACATTGGAAGAGAAATTGCAAGAGATTTATGGAAGATGCACAAGAGATTGAGAAGATGTACGGGACTTCTTCTCAAGGTATTTGTGTTATGGAAGTAAATGTTACTACTTCAAGTTCTACCTCATAGGTATAAGATACCGGTTGTGGTGCTGATATTTATTCAAATATGCAGGCACTAAGCAACAGTAGAACGTTGGAGAAGGGACGAGTGGAATTTCACGTCGGGAATGAAGCAAGAGTTGCTGCATTGGCCGTAGAAAATTTCCATTTATAGTCGCCTCCCGGCTTGGTTTTAGAATAGAATAATTGCTACTATGTACCTGCTATAAGCAGAAACGTCATTTGATTTTCTTGTAAGGATATGAATGATATTCATTTTGATTAAAGACAAATGTTGTTTTGTTGATCTTAATGAAATGTTTTATGGTAGCACCCCATTAGAGAATGGGTTTTATGTCTTAAACCAATCTATGCCTGTCTATAACATAAACACAAATCGGTTCTCTGGCATTGTCGTTTGGGCTACAGCGGATTCAGAAGCTCCATAGTGATGGGCTTTGGGCTCGTTTGATTGTGAATCATGTGAGAAATGTGAATCCTGCTAATTGGGCTAAATGACTAAGGGCCCCTTTTGACAAATCAAATGAAAGGGCCTGTAACTTATTGGGCCTTATACATAGAGATGTATGCGGCTCGATGAGCACCAATGCCAGAGGAAACTTTCAGTACTTCATTACCTTCGCTGATAAGATCAGTAGGTATGAATATGTCCATATGATGAGACACAAATAGGAATCCTTTGAAAGATTCAAGGAGTTCCAGAATGAAGTACATAATCAAATTGGCAAAAGTATTAGAACTTTTCGATTAGATCGCGGAGGAGAATACTTAAGCCAAGTGTTAAGTGATCATCTGAGAAAGTGTGAAATAGTTTCACAGCTCACTCCTTCTGGAACGCCCCAATGGAATGGAGGTTCCGAGAGGAGGAATTGAACCTTATTGGATATGGTTCGATTAATGATGAGTCACACATATCTTCCATTATCCCTTTTGGGAAACGCTCTAGAAACGTCTGCGTTTACACTGAAAAGGTTCCATCAGAATCAGTTATAAAGACAACACATGAGATGTGGATTGGAAATGTTCCAAGACTGTCTTTACTGAAATTTTGGGGTTGTGAGGCCTATGTAAAATGTTTACGATAAGATAAGCTCACACTCAAATCCAATAATGCTAATTTGTTGGTTGTCTTAAGGAAACCAAGGCTTACTGCTTCTACAACCGTTCTGAGAACAAAATGTTTGTTGCTAAGAACTATGTTTTCTTGTGAAAGATTGTCTTTCCAAGAAGAACAGTGGGAGTAAAAGTAGAACTCGAAAACGTTCAAGAATCACAGGATGGTATCGATCGACACTAAGGTAGTATCGATCGATACTAGGCTTTCACCGAAGAGGTAAAGCAGAAAATGGATCTACAAAAGGTTGTAGAACCTATACATGTGGTGCCTAAAGTTCGCAGATCCGGAAGGATACGTCAAGATTCCGAGAAATAGGGATTTCTCGTGACCAATTGTCATGACTTGTTGATCATTGACAGTGACGAGGCAGCGAATTTTGAAGAAGCAATGTTGGACCCGGACTCCGAAAAGTGGCTTGGAGCCGCTAGATCCGAGATGGGAATATCCAGATATTCAAAGCAAGGTTGGTCGCTGAAGGTCTCAAGAAAATTCATGGTATGACTATGAAGAGACCTACTCCCCAGTCACTATGCTTAAAACCATTCGGATTCTCCTAGCAACTGCCGTTTATCATGGTGATGAAATTTGGCAGATGGATGTGAAAACAGTTTTCCTTATAGGAATTCTGGAAAAGGATGTGTACGTGACACAACCTGAGAGTTTCACTGATCCAAATAACGCTGGGAAGGAATGCAAGCTTCATTGATCCATGTATGGATTGAAGCAAGCATCATGGAGCTGAAATAATCGTTTTGATGAAATGGTCAAAAGAGTTTGACTTCATCAGGAACGAAAAGGAACCGGGTGTTTACAAGAAGACTAGTGGGAGCGTAGTTGCATTTCTCGTAATGTATGTAGATGACATACTTCTTCTCGGAAATGACGTTCCGTTGTTTTAGTCTTTTGAGACTTGGCTCGGAAGTTATTTTTCAAAGAAAGACATGGAGAAGCCGCGTGAATCTTTGGAATATGAATCTATAGAGATAGATTGGGTAGGCTAATTTGATCGTGTCAAGATGCTTATTGTGATAAGGTCTTGGACAGATTCAATATGCATGATTCCAAGAAGGGCTTCATACCAGTGTCTCATGGCATTAATCTTGGCAAGACGCAGTGTCCTTAGACACTGGCTGAGCAAGAACGTTTAAATAAGATTCCCAGGCGCATGCAGTGGAATCTATCATAAATGCCATGACATGAACTCGTCCAGATGTTGCTTAAAGTGTTAAGCATGACGAGTAGATACCAATATGATCCATGTGAAAGTCACTGGATAGTTACCAAGAATATTCTCAAGTATTTGAGGAATACTAAGAATTGGAGCTTGGTGAACTGAGGAAGTAATGGTCTTTGTTGAGAATGGTTAGACGGACAAAGACGATTTCCGGTCGGAAACTGGTTATGTCTTATGTCTATATAGCGGCGCGTTTTGTTGGAATGGGTTCTAAGCAGAGCACCGCAGCCTGCGGTTTGCTGGAAAGAGTTCCAAGCAAAACACCGCAGCCTCTCCCACGACCTAAGCATAAGTTTCACCCTTTTGCTGTAGGTATTTGATATATTAAGATATGATCTTGATTCTAGTGGGAGTTGTAATGGTTTGAGCTATGTTATGATGTTCATATAGACATACTTTGGTTATGTCATGATGAAATTGTTTCATATATTATTTGATTATAAGATAATTGAATAATAGTCCCAAAGTAATTTATGGCATTTTATAGATCATCAAGTTGAGGACTTGATCATGGAACCCTATAAGT
>CM022181.2:5679901-5702401 GCA_011420285.2 Erysimum cheiranthoides
TAGGATTATTATTTGTGTCAACTAACTTATATTAGATAGATATTAGGATTATTTGCTTCACTTAGTGTATTACAGGTCTGAGAAGCAAACATTGGAAAAGGAAGAGTTTTGGATCAATTTGGATGCAAATATACATTGAAAGATGCAGAGTCCAGCAGACCCATCAGAAGTATGGCCTCAGACGAAGACCTTCCCACCGTTGGATCATACTAAGATTTTGACACAAGATAGCTAAGGGAGTTAGCTTTCATCTACAAGTGGTTTGAAGGAAATCCAACGGTGCAATCAAGAGTTATGGTCGATTTACTGAAGACAGGTCAACCTGCTGACGAAGCCGACACTGACGAGAGTGAGGATCGACCGGTCCAATGTTGGGATCGATCGATCCCATGAAGAACTGCGGCCCAAGCCCATGAAGATAAGGACCGATCGATCCAGCTCATAGATCGACCGGTCCACCGCCTCTTTTGCCTCTTCTCCAAGATTTTCCATTTCTTTTCTTTCCTTTTGTTGCTCTCTCCTTTTCCTATATAAAGGAGGCACGACCCCTTGTATTAGACACACCGAAAATCATAATTCACTTTATTACTTTTCTTTAGTTTGTGGGCAAGAGACCTAAAAGCTCTCTAGCTCCTTTTTAGTTTTATTTTAGGAAATAAAGATGTTTTCATTTATTTAATGCTTTGTTTCCTTTTCCATGTCTGAGTAGTTTCCTTATTAGGTTTAGGGTTTCGGAAGGGATGTGATTAATTCGTTAGGTTGTTAGTTTGGGAATTTAGGTTTATAGTTCTTCATCTATTGTTGTTCTTAATGCTAGAATTAGATTGATCATCTAGTTCTAAGATCTCAGGCGACTCAACTAGGCATGAAAGTGGTGTTAGTCGCTAGAGCCGACATTAGGCGAGCAAGGTTTCATGACTTGAGGCGAAAGTCCTGGCAATGACATCTTGTGAACTTATCAATTTTATTCTTAATGCTAGTATTACTCTAGGAATCGCGCGAGAGCGGGTTGTCTAATATAGTATTACTAAGTAGGTATTTGCGCGAGAGCGAGATGTCTTATTAATTGTGAATTGAGTTCAAGAACTATTCTTTAACATTCCTTTACTTCGATTTGCTTGTTGTTTCACATCCTGGAAGAATACCCTAGACCTAATGCTTGTCTCATTATTGAATTTCCTGTTTGAATCAATCATTGCTTAAAACAAATCTCTTAATTTGCTCCTAGCTGTATTTAGTCTAATTGTCTTATAGTGCAACTTTGGTCTCTGTGGATTCGACCCTTTAATACTACAACTGATTGCCGTATTTGATCCGGTAGTTGTTTTATTCTAGGTTTTTATTTGACCAAAGATCAAATTGGCGCCGTTGCCGGGGACCAATTGAATTAAGTCTAGGTTTTTAATTTTCGTATTTTATTAATCTATTTTATTTTATTTAGGAGAACAATGGAGGAGGATAACCAAGGAGCAAGAGTCGTAGAACGTGACCAAGGCGTCCTTTTTCCTGTCGCCCCGCCGCCCGGACCGATCGATCCCTCTGGAGGACCGATCGATCCTCTTCGTACGCAGCCGAGACGCGTCACTTTGAGAGAGCATAACGCACCGGATCAATTCTACGAGAACCGGTCTGCCATCTGCCCACCTACGCCCGAGGTGGAAGACTACCAGATCAAGCATAGCCTTATCTCTCTAGTCCAAAACCGTATCTTCAATGGTACCGCATCGGAGAATCCTCTTGACCACATCGAGACCTTCGAAGGGTTGTGCAATACTGCGAAGCAGAATGGCGTACCATACAATTATCTAAGACTTACTCTTTTCAAGTTCTCCTTGGGAGAGAAAGCTTTGAGATGGCTCAAGCTGCTTGAGCCCGGATCCATTACAACTTGGGAGCAATGTAGAGGAAAGTTTCTGAACCATTTCTACACCAAGTCTCTATCCGCAAAGATGAGGAACAGGATCGTTACGTTTTCGCAAGGGGAAGGTGAACCATTCTGTGAAGCTTGGGCGCGATTCAAGGAGTATTTGAGAGACTGCCCACATCATGGGTATGCAAGGGAGAATCTGATGAACATCTTCTATTGCGGAGTCAACTTCGACTATCAAAAGGCACTAGACATAGGAAGCCGCGGTGACTTCTCCACCAATACGGCTGACGAGGCCACTCTCCTTATCGATAACCTAGCAGCAAGTAGCAGTGACAAGATCGCTGATACACCTCAAGAGGACGACTATGCTTTCAAAGATCTCAGCTTTAAGGTGGACACTCTCCTACAAAGGAATCGGCGTGTCATACGTCGAAAGGCTCCCAATAATCTTGATCTCGACGAGACTGAAGAGCTCCACTACTTGGGAAGGCAAGCGAACTTCCAGGGCTATGGAGGATACCCCCACCAAGCGTATCCACCGCAACAAGGTTTTCAACCTTACTCAAGTGCGTACCGTGAGCCTAATCCGCAAGAAAGTAGACTCGAAGCGATGATGCGCACTCTCATGGATAGCCACCAGCAGAGCTCCAATAACATCAACGTCAAGATCGACAACATGTACAATGACTTACACGGGAGGATCGAGACGTTAAGCACTCACATGCGTATACTCGAAAATCAAGTAGCACAATCGGCAGCCTATGTTCGAGCACCACCAGGGGTACTTCCAGGGAAGCCAGAAGACAACCCCAGAGAGTTCATGCAAGCAATAACACTAAGAGGAGGGAAAAAGTACGATGCACCCAAATGGCCAGAAGGTACCGGTCCATCTGCCGGACGGACCGATCGATCTCCAGCGCAGACCGATCGGTCTGCACAAGGAAGCAACCCCAGACAAGAATTGGAGACCGATCGATCCCCTACACAGATCGACCGGTCTACCACCAATAATGCCCCTGCTTCCACAAGAGTCAATCCATTCGATGTGGAAGACTTCGATGAGATCTTGAGAGATCCAGAGAACGAGGAAGTCCCTGTTCAAACTCCTAAACCCGCAGCCATACCAGCACCAGCAGCTCAACGAAAAGCACCTTTTCCGGTTCGACGACGAAACGCGATGCGCGAAAAGGAGTATGACAAGATGAAATCAGTAGTGGGAGATCTCCAAGTGAAACTTCCATTTGTTGAAGCCGTTCAAATGGTGCCATGCCTTAAGAAGCTTATGAAAGACATTCTAACAAACAAGGCTAACTTAGAGCAAGGAGCCATGCATCTTACGCATGAGTGCAGCGCGATAATTCAAGACCAGCTGCCCGAAAAGCATAAAGATCCTGGTCCATTCACTCTGCCATACTCAATTGGGGATTTAGACTTCAAGAAATGTCTTTGTGACTTGGAAGCAAGTGTGAGTCTCATGCCACTTAGTGTTGCGCAACAACTCGGTTACTTCTCCTTTAAACCAACCAGGGTGACTCTCATATTGGCTGACCGATTGACGAGACGTCCCGAAGGGGTTATCGAGAATCTACCAGTTAAGATAGGAAACAGTTGTATCCTTACCGATTTCATTGTCTTGAAGTTCGACAAGGAACCGCGGAATCCCATCATTCTTGGAAGGCAATTTCTCGCCGCTGCTGGAGCCATGATTAACGTGAAGGAAGGGAAGATCGAACTATGCATGGACAATCTTATAATGGAGTTCAACCTAGAGCGACTTGCCAAGAATCCCACCATAGATGGTCAAGCTTTTCAAGTCGACGCAATGGAAGAACTAGCAGACGAAGTATGCGAAGAAGTGTGCTCGACCGATTATGTTCAGACAGCCCTGACTAAGCCAACTTACGACCTAAGTTTTCACTGTTCGGAGATTGCGGAGCTGATGAGCCAACTTGACCAAGCACCAATAGCTGAAAGGAAAGTGTTCAGCCTGCCATTGGGACACGGATCGACCGATCCGGCGGAAGATGTACGGAGATTCTCGAGAAGTTGTAAGTTCTTGTTTTCAAACCTTTCCCTTTAAGATTTCGGATTGTTCTTGCTTGAGGACAAGCAAAGATTCAAGTCTGGGGGAATTGATGAGTCTTATTTTTATCGTTTTTAATCTATGTTTTAGGATTATTATTTGAGTCAACTAACTTATATTAGATAGATATTAGGATTATTTGCTTCACTTAGTGTATTACAGGTCTGAGAAGCAAACATTGGAAAAGGAAGAGTTTTGGATCAATTTGGATGCAAATATACATTGAAAGATGCAGAGTCCAGCAGACCCGTCAGAAGTATGGCCTCAGACGAAGAGCTTCCCACCGTTGGATCTTGCTAAGATTTTGACACAAGATAGCTAAGGGAGTTAGCTTTCATCTCCAAGTGGTTTGAAGGAAATCCAACGGTGCAATCAAGAGTTATGGTCGATTTACTGAAGACAGGTCAACCTGCTGACGAAGCCGACACTGACGAGAGTGAGGATCGACCGGTCCAATGTTGGGATCGATCGATCCCATGAAGAACTGCGGCCCAAGCCCATGAAGATAAGGACCGATCGATCCAGCTCATAGATCGACCGGTCCACCGCCTCTTTTGCCTCTTCTTCAAGATTTTCCATTTCTTTTCTTTCCTTTTGTTGCTCTCTCCTTTTCCTATATAAAGGAGGCACGACCCCTTGTATTAGACACACCGAAAATCATAATTCACTTTATTACTTTTCTTTAGGTTGTGGGCAAGAGACCTAAAAGCTCTCTAGCTCCTTTTTAGTTTTATTTTAGGAAATAAAGATGTTTTCATTTATTGAATGCTTTGTTTCCTTTTCCATGTCTCAGTAGTTTCCTTATTAGGTTTAGGGTTTCGGAAGGGATGTGATTAATTCGTTAGGTTGTTAGTTTGGGAATTTAGGTTTATAGTTCTTCATCTATTGTTGTTCTTAATGCTAGAATTAGATTGATCACCTAGTTCTAAGATCTCAGGCGACTCAATTAGGCATGAAAGTGGTGTTAGTCGCTAGAGCCGACATTAGGCGAGCAAGGTTTCATGACTTGAGGCGAAAGTCCTGGCAATGACATCTTGTGAACTTATCAATTTTATTCTTAATGCTAGTATTACTCTAGGAATCGCGCGAGAGCGGGTTGTCTAATATAGTATTACTAAGTAGGTATTTGCGCGAGAGCGAGATGTCTTATTAATTGTGAATTGAGTTCAAGAACTATTCTTTAACATTCCTTTACTTCGATTTGCTTGTTGTTTCACATCCTGGAAGAATACCCTAGACCTAATGCTTGTCTCATTATTGAATTTCCTGTTTGAATCAATCATTGCTTAAAACAAATCTCTTAATTTGCTCCTAGCTGTATTTAGTCTAATTGTCTTATAGTGCAACTTTGGTCTCTGTGGATTCGACCCTTTAATACTACAACTGATTGCCGTATTTGATCCGGTAGTTGTTTTATTCTAGGTTTTTATTTGACCAAAGATCAAATTGGCGCCGTTGCCGGGGACCAATTGAATTAAGTCTAGGTTTTTAATTTTCGTATTTTATTAATCTATTTTATTTTATTTAGGAGAACAATGGAGGAGGATAACCAAGGAGCAAGAGTCGTAGAACGTGACCAAGGCGTCCTTTTTCCTGCCGCCCCGCCGCCCGGACCGATCGATCCCTCTGGAGGACCGATCGATCCTCTTCGTACGCAGCTGAGACGCGTCACTTTGAGAGAGCATAACGCACCGGATCAATTCTACGAGAACCGGTCTGCCATCTGCCCACCTACGCCCGAGGTGGAAGACTACCAGATCAAGCATAGCCTTATCTCTCTAGTCCAAAACCGTATCTTTAATGGTACCGCATCGGAGAATCCTCTCGACCACATCGAGACCTTCGAAGGGTTGTGCAATACTGCGAAGCAGAATGGCGTACCATACAATTATCTAAGACTTACTCTTTTCAAGTTCTCCTTGGGAGAGAAAGCTTTGAGATGGCTCAAGCTGCTTGAGCCCGGATCCATTACAACTTGGGAGCAATGTAGAGGAAAGTTTCTGAACCATTTCTACACCAAGTCTCTATCCGCAAAGATGAGGAACAGGATCGTTACGTTTTCGCAAGGGGAAGGTGAACCATTCTGTGAAGCTTGGGCGCGATTCAAGGAGTATTTGAGAGACTGCCCACATCATGGGTATGCAAGGGAGAATCTGATGAACATCTTCTATTGCGGAGTCAACTTCGACTATCAAAAGGCGCTAGACATAGGAAGCCGCGGTGACTTCTCCACCAATACGGCTGACGAGGCCACTCTCCTTATCGATTACCTAGCAGCAAGTAGCAGTGACAAGATCGCTAATACACCTCAAGAGGACGACTATGCTTTCAAAGATCTCAGCTTTAAGGTGGACACTCTCCTACAAAGGAATCGGCGTGTCATACGTCGAAAGGCTCCCAATAATCTTGATCTCGACGAGACTGAAGAGCTCCACTACTTGGGAAGGCAAGCGAACTTCCAGGGCTATGGAGGATACCCCCACCAAGCGTATCCACCGCAACAAGGTTTTCAACCTTACTCAAGTGCGTACCGTGAGCCTAATCCGCAAGAAAGTAGACTCGAAGCGATGATGCGCACTCTCATGGATAGCCACCAGCAGAGCTCCAATAACATCAACGTCAAGATCGACAGCATGTACAATGACTTACATGGGAGGATCGAGACGTTAAGCACTCACATGCGTATACTCGAAAATCAAGTAGCACAATCGGCAGCCTATGTTCGAGCACCACCAGGGGTACTTCCAGGGAAGCCAGAAGACAACCCCAGAGAGTTCATGCAAGCAATAACACTAAGAGGAGGGAAAAAGTACGATGCACCCAAATGGCCAGAAGGTACCGGTCCATCTGCCGGACGGACCGATCGATCTCCAGCGCAGACCGATCGGTCTGCACAAGGAAGCAACCCCAGACAAGAATTGGAGACCGATCGATCCCCTACACAGATCGACCGGTCTACCACCAATAATGCCCCTGCTTCCACAAGAGTCAATCCATTCGATGTGGAAGACTTCGATGAGATCTTGAGAGATCCAGAGAACGAGGAAGTCCCTGTTCAAACTCCTAAACCCGCAGCCATACCAGCACCAGCAGCTCAACGAAAAGCACCTTTTCCGGTTCGACGACGAAACGCGATGCGCGAAAAGGAGTATGACAAGATGAAATCAGTAGTGGGAGATCTCCAAGTGAAACTTCCATTTGTTGAAGCCGTTCAAATGGTGCCATGCCTTAAGAAGCTTATGAAAGACATTCTAACAAACAAGGCTAACTTAGAGCAAGGAGCCATGCATCTTACGCATGAGTGCAGCGCGATAATTCAAGACCAGCTGCCTGAAAAGCATAAAGATCCTGGTCCATTCACTCTGCCATGCTCAATTGGGGATTTAGACTTCAAGAAATGTCTTTGTGACTTGGAAGCAAGTGTGAGTCTCATGCCACTTAGTGTTGCGCAACAACTCGGTTACTTCTCCTTTAAACCAACCAGGGTGACTCTCATATTGGCTGACCGATTGACGAGACGTCCCGAAGGGGTTATCGAGAATCTACCAGTTAAGATAGGAAACAGTTGTATCCTTACCGATTTCATTTTCTTGAAGTTCGACAAGGAACCGCGGAATCCCATCATTCTTGGAAGGCAATTTCTCGCCGCTGCTGGAGCCATGATTAACGTGAAGGAAGGGAAGATCGAACTCTGCATGGACAATCTTATAATGGAGTTCAACCTGGAGCGACTTGCCAAGAATCCCACCATAGATGGTCAAGCTTTTCAAGTCGACGCAATGGAAGAACTAGCAGACGAAGTATGCGAAGAAGTGTGCTCGACCGATTATGTTCAGACAGCCCTGACCAAGCCAACTTACGACCTAAGTTTTCACTGTTCGGAGATTGCGGAGCTGATGAGCCAACTTGACCAAGCACCAATAGCTGAAAGGAAAGTGTTCAGCCTGCCATTGGGACACGGATCGACCGATCCGGCGGAAGATGTACGGAGATTCTCGAGAAGTTGTAAGTTCTTGTTTTCAAACCTTTCCCTTTAAGATTTCGGATTGTTCTTGCTTGAGGACAAGCAAAGATTCAAGTCTGGGGGAATTGATGAGTCTTATTTTTATCGTTTTTAATCTATGTTTTAGGATTATTATTTGAGTCAACTAACTTATATTAGATAGATATTAGGATTATTTGCTTCACTTAGTGTATTACAGGTCTGAGAAGCAAACATTGGAAAAGGAAGAGTTTTGGATCAATTTGGATGCAAATATACATTGAAAGATGCAGAGTCCAGCAGACCCGTCAGAAGTATGGCCTCAGACGAAGAGCTTCCCACCGTTGGATCTTGCTAAGATTTTGACACAAGATAGCTAAGGGAGTTAGCTTTCATCTCCAAGTGGTTTGAAGGAAATCCAACGGTGCAATCAAGAGTTATGGTCGATTTACTGAAGACAGGTCAACCTGCTGACGAAGCCGACACTGACGAGAGTGAGGATCGACCGGTCCAATGTTGGGATCGATCGATCCCATGAAGAACTGCGGCCCAAGCCCATGAAGATAAGGACCGATCGATCCAGCTCATAGATCGACCGGTCCACCGCCTCTTTTGCCTCTTCTTCAAGATTTTCCATTTCTTTTCTTTCCTTTTGTTGCTCTCTCCTTTTCCTATATAAAGGAGGCACGACCCCTTGTATTAGACACACCGAAAATCATAATTCACTTTATTACTTTTCTTTAGGTTGTGGGCAAGAGACCTAAAAGCTCTCTAGCTCCTTTTTAGTTTTATTTTAGGAAATAAAGATGTTTTCATTTATTGAATGCTTTGTTTCCTTTTCCATGTCTCAGTAGTTTCCTTATTAGGTTTAGGGTTTCGGAAGGGATGTGATTAATTCGTTAGGTTGTTAGTTTGGGAATTTAGGTTTATAGTTCTTCATCTATTGTTGTTCTTAATGCTAGAATTAGATTGATCACCTAGTTCTAAGATCTCAGGCGACTCAATTAGGCATGAAAGTGGTGTTAGTCGCTAGAGCCGACATTAGGCGAGCAAGGTTTCATGACTTGAGGCGAAAGTCCTGGCAATGACATCTTGTGAACTTATCAATTTTATTCTTAATGCTAGTATTACTCTAGGAATCGCGCGAGAGCGGGTTGTCTAATATAGTATTACTAAGTAGGTATTTGCGCGAGAGCGAGATGTCTTATTAATTGTGAATTGAGTTCAAGAACTATTCTTTAACATTCCTTTACTTCGATTTGCTTGTTGTTTCACATCCTGGAAGAATACCCTAGACCTAATGCTTGTCTCATTATTGAATTTCCTGTTTGAATCAATCATTGCTTAAAACAAATCTCTTAATTTGCTCCTAGCTGTATTTAGTCTAATTGTCTTATAGTGCAACTTTGGTCTCTGTGGATTCGACCCTTTAATACTACAACTGATTGCCGTATTTGATCCGGTAGTTGTTTTATTCTAGGTTTTTATTTGACCAAAGATCAAATTGGCGCCGTTGCCGGGGACCAATTGAATTAAGTCTAGGTTTTTAATTTTCGTATTTTATTAATCTATTTTATTTTATTTAGGAGAACAATGGAGGAGGATAACCAAGGAGCAAGAGTCGTAGAACGTGACCAAGGCGTCCTTTTTCCTGCCGCCCCGCCGCCCGGACCGATCGATCCCTCTGGAGGACCGATCGATCCTCTTCGTACGCAGCTGAGACGCGTCACTTTGAGAGAGCATAACGCACCGGATCAATTCTACGAGAACCGGTCTGCCATCTGCCCACCTACGCCCGAGGTGGAAGACTACCAGATCAAGCATAGCCTTATCTCTCTAGTCCAAAACCGTATCTTTAATGGTACCGCATCGGAGAATCCTCTCGACCACATCGAGACCTTCGAAGGGTTGTGCAATACTGCGAAGCAGAATGGCGTACCATACAATTATCTAAGACTTACTCTTTTCAAGTTCTCCTTGGGAGAGAAAGCTTTGAGATGGCTCAAGCTGCTTGAGCCCGGATCCATTACAACTTGGGAGCAATGTAGAGGAAAGTTTCTGAACCATTTCTACACCAAGTCTCTATCCGCAAAGATGAGGAACAGGATCGTTACGTTTTCGCAAGGGGAAGGTGAACCATTCTGTGAAGCTTGGGCGCGATTCAAGGAGTATTTGAGAGACTGCCCACATCATGGGTATGCAAGGGAGAATCTGATGAACATCTTCTATTGCGGAGTCAACTTCGACTATCAAAAGGCGCTAGACATAGGAAGCCGCGGTGACTTCTCCACCAATACGGCTGACGAGGCCACTCTCCTTATCGATTACCTAGCAGCAAGTAGCAGTGACAAGATCGCTAATACACCTCAAGAGGACGACTATGCTTTCAAAGATCTCAGCTTTAAGGTGGACACTCTCCTACAAAGGAATCGGCGTGTCATACGTCGAAAGGCTCCCAATAATCTTGATCTCGACGAGACTGAAGAGCTCCACTACTTGGGAAGGCAAGCGAACTTCCAGGGCTATGGAGGATACCCCCACCAAGCGTATCCACCGCAACAAGGTTTTCAACCTTACTCAAGTGCGTACCGTGAGCCTAATCCGCAAGAAAGTAGACTCGAAGCGATGATGCGCACTCTCATGGATAGCCACCAGCAGAGCTCCAATAACATCAACGTCAAGATCGACAGCATGTACAATGACTTACATGGGAGGATCGAGACGTTAAGCACTCACATGCGTATACTCGAAAATCAAGTAGCACAATCGGCAGCCTATGTTCGAGCACCACCAGGGGTACTTCCAGGGAAGCCAGAAGACAACCCCAGAGAGTTCATGCAAGCAATAACACTAAGAGGAGGGAAAAAGTACGATGCACCCAAATGGCCAGAAGGTACCGGTCCATCTGCCGGACGGACCAATCGATCTCCAGCGCAGACCGATCGGTCTGCACAAGGAAGCAACCCCAGACAAGAATTGGAGACCGATCGATCCCCTACACAGATCGACCGGTCTACCACCAATAATGCCCCTGCTTCCACAAGAGTCAATCCATTCGATGTGGAAGACTTCGATGAGATCTTGAGAGATCCAGAGAACGAGGAAGTCCCTGTTCAAACTCCTAAACCCGCAGCCATACCAGCACCAGCAGCTCAACGAAAAGCACCTTTTCCGGTTCGACGACGAAACGCGATGCGCGAAAAGGAGTATGACAAGATGAAATCAGTAGTGGGAGATCTCCAAGTGAAACTTCCATTTGTTGAAGCCGTTCAAATGGTGCCATGCCTTAAGAAGCTTATGAAAGACATTCTAACAAACAAGGCTAACTTAGAGCAAGGAGCCATGCATCTTACGCATGAGTGCAGCGCGATAATTCAAGACCAGCTGCCCGAAAAGCATAAAGATCCTGGTCCATTCACTCTGCCATGCTCAATTGGGGATTTAGACTTCAAGAAATGTCTTTGTGACTTGGGAGCAAGTGTGAGTCTCATGCCACTTAGTGTTGCGCAACAACTCGGTTACTTCTCCTTTAAACCAACCAGGGTGACTCTCATATTGGCTGACCGATCGACGAGACGTCCCGAAGGGGTTATCGAGAATCTACCAGTTAAGATAGGAAACAGTTGTATCCTTACCGATTTCATTGTCTTGAAGTTCGACAAGGAACCGCGGAATCCCATCATTCTTGGAAGGCAATTTCTCGCCGCTGCTGGAGCCATGATTAACGTGAAGGAAGGGAAGATCGAACTCTGCATGGACAATCTTATAATGGAGTTCAACCTGGAGCGACTTGCCAAGAATCCCACCATAGATGGTCAAGCTTTTCAAGTCGACGCAATGGAAGAACTAGCAGACGAAGTATGCGAAGAAGTGTGCTCGACCGATTATGTTCAGACAGCCCTGACCAAGCCAACTTACGACCTAAGTTTTCACTGTTCGGAGATTGCGGAGCTGATGAGCCAACTTGACCAAGCACCAATAGCTGAAAGGAAAGTGTTCAGCCTGCCATTGGGACACGGATCGACCGATCCGGCGGAAGATGTACGGAGATTCTCGAGAAGTTGTAAGTTCTTGTTTTCAAACCTTTCCCTTTAAGATTTCGGATTGTTCTTGCTTGAGGACAAGCAAAGATTCAAGTCTGGGGGAATTGATGAGTCTTATTTTTATCGTTTTTAATCTATGTTTTAGGATTATTATTTGAGTCAACTAACTTATATTAGATAGATATTAGGATTATTTGCTTCACTTAGTGTATTACAGGTCTGAGAAGCAAACATTGGAAAAGGAAGAGTTTTGGATCAATTTGGATGCAAATATACATTGAAAGATGCAGAGTCCAGCAGACCCGTCAGAAGTATGGCCTCAGACGAAGAGCTTCCCACCGTTGGATCTTGCTAAGATTTTGACACAAGATAGCTAAGGGAGTTAGCTTTCATCTCCAAGTGGTTTGAAGGAAATCCAACGGTGCAATCAAGAGTTATGGTCGATTTACTGAAGACAGGTCAACCTGCTGACGAAGCCGACACTGACGAGAGTGAGGATCGACCGGTCCAATGTTGGGATCGATCGATCCCATGAAGAACTGCGGCCCAAGCCCATGAAGATAAGGACCGATCGATCCAGCTCATAGATCGACCGGTCCACCGCCTCTTTTGCCTCTTCTTCAAGATTTTCCATTTCTTTTCTTTCCTTTTGTTGCTCTCTCCTTTTCCTATATAAAGGAGGCACGACCCCTTGTATTAGACACACCGAAAATCATAATTCACTTTATTACTTTTCTTTAGGTTGTGGGCAAGAGACCTAAAAGCTCTCTAGCTCCTTTTTAGTTTTATTTTAGGAAATAAAGATGTTTTCATTTATTGAATGCTTTGTTTCCTTTTCCATGTCTCAGTAGTTTCCTTATTAGGTTTAGGGTTTCGGAAGGGATGTGATTAATTCGTTAGGTTGTTAGTTTGGGAATTTAGGTTTATAGTTCTTCATCTATTGTTGTTCTTAATGCTAGAATTAGATTGATCACCTAGTTCTAAGATCTCAGGCGACTCAATTAGGCATGAAAGTGGTGTTAGTCGCTAGAGCCGACATTAGGCGAGCAAGGTTTCATGACTTGAGGCGAAAGTCCTGGCAATGACATCTTGTGAACTTATCAATTTTATTCTTAATGCTAGTATTACTCTAGGAATCGCGCGAGAGCGGGTTGTCTAATATAGTATTACTAAGTAGGTATTTGCGCGAGAGCGAGATGTCTTATTAATTGTGAATTGAGTTCAAGAACTATTCTTTAACATTCCTTTACTTCGATTTGCTTGTTGTTTCACATCCTGGAAGAATACCCTAGACCTAATGCTTGTCTCATTATTGAATTTCCTGTTTGAATCAATCATTGCTTAAAACAAATCTCTTAATTTGCTCCTAGCTGTATTTAGTCTAATTGTCTTATAGTGCAACTTTGGTCTCTGTGGATTCGACCCTTTAATACTACAACTGATTGCCGTATTTGATCTGGTAGTTGTTTTATTCTAGGTTTTTATTTGACCAAAGATCAAATTGGCGCCGTTGCCGGGGACCAATTGAATTAAGTCTAGGTTTTTAATTTTCGTATTTTATTAATCTATTTTATTTTATTTAGGAGAACAATGGAGGAGGATAACCAAGGAGCAAGAGTCGTAGAACGTGACCAAGGCGTCCTTTTTCCTGCCGCCCCGCCGCCCGGACCGATCGATCCCTCTGGAGGACCGATCGATCCTCTTCGTACGCAGCTGAGACGCGTCACTTTGAGAGAGCATAACGCACCGGATCAATTCTACGAGAACCGGTCTGCCATCTGCCCACCTACGCCCGAGGTGGAAGACTACCAGATCAAGCATAGCCTTATCTCTCTAGTCCAAAACCGTATCTTTAATGGTACCGCATCGGAGAATCCTCTCGACCACATCGAGACCTTCGAAGGGTTGTGCAATACTGCGAAGCAGAATGGCGTACCATACAATTATCTAAGACTTACTCTTTTCAAGTTCTCCTTGGGAGAGAAAGCTTTGAGATGGCTCAAGCTGCTTGAGCCCGGATCCATTACAACTTGGGAGCAATGTAGAGGAAAGTTTCTGAACCATTTCTACACCAAGTCTCTATCCGCAAAGATGAGGAACAGGATCGTTACGTTTTCGCAAGGGGAAGGTGAACCATTCTGTGAAGCTTGGGCGCGATTCAAGGAGTATTTGAGAGACTGCCCACATCATGGGTATGCAAGGGAGAATCTGATGAACATCTTCTATTGCGGAGTCAACTTCGACTATCAAAAGGCGCTAGACATAGGAAGCCGCGGTGACTTCTCCACCAATACGGCTGACGAGGCCACTCTCCTTATCGATTACCTAGCAGCAAGTAGCAGTGACAAGATCGCTAATACACCTCAAGAGGACGACTATGCTTTCAAAGATCTCAGCTTTAAGGTGGACACTCTCCTACAAAGGAATCGGCGTGTCATACGTCGAAAGGCTCCCAATAATCTTGATCTCGACGAGACTGAAGAGCTCCACTACTTGGGAAGGCAAGCGAACTTCCAGGGCTATGGAGGATACCCCCACCAAGCGTATCCACCGCAACAAGGTTTTCAACCTTACTCAAGTGCGTACCGTGAGCCTAATCCGCAAGAAAGTAGACTCGAAGCGATGATGCGCACTCTCATGGATAGCCACCAGCAGAGCTCCAATAACATCAACGTCAAGATCGACAGCATGTACAATGACTTACATGGGAGGATCGAGACGTTAAGCACTCACATGCGTATACTCGAAAATCAAGTAGCACAATCGGCAGCCTATGTTCGAGCACCACCAGGGGTACTTCCAGGGAAGCCAGAAGACAACCCCAGAGAGTTCATGCAAGCAATAACACTAAGAGGAGGGAAAAAGTACGATGCACCCAAATGGCCAGAAGGTACCGGTCCATCTGCCGGACGGACCAATCGATCTCCAGCGCAGACCGATCGGTCTGCACAAGGAAGCAACCCCAGACAAGAATTGGAGACCGATCGATCCCCTACACAGATCGACCGGTCTACCACCAATAATGCCCCTGCTTCCACAAGAGTCAATCCATTCGATGTGGAAGACTTCGATGAGATCTTGAGAGATCCAGAGAACGAGGAAGTCCCTGTTCAAACTCCTAAACCCGCAGCCATACCAGCACCAGCAGCTCAACGAAAAGCACCTTTTCCGGTTCGACGACGAAACGCGATGCGCGAAAAGGAGTATGACAAGATGAAATCAGTAGTGGGAGATCTCCAAGTGAAACTTCCATTTGTTGAAGCCGTTCAAATGGTGCCATGCCTTAAGAAGCTTATGAAAGACATTCTAACAAACAAGGCTAACTTAGAGCAAGGAGCCATGCATCTTACGCATGAGTGCAGCGCGATAATTCAAGACCAGCTGCCCGAAAAGCATAAAGATCCTGGTCCATTCACTCTGCCATGCTCAATTGGGGATTTAGACTTCAAGAAATGTCTTTGTGACTTGGGAGCAAGTGTGAGTCTCATGCCACTTAGTGTTGCGCAACAACTCGGTTACTTCTCCTTTAAACCAACCAGGGTGACTCTCATATTGGCTGACCGATCGACGAGACGTCCCGAAGGGGTTATCGAGAATCTACCAGTTAAGATAGGAAACAGTTGTATCCTTACCGATTTCATTGTCTTGAAGTTCGACAAGGAACCGCGGAATCCCATCATTCTTGGAAGGCAATTTCTCGCCGCTGCTGGAGCCATGATTAACGTGAAGGAAGGGAAGATCGAACTCTGCATGGACAATCTTATAATGGAGTTCAACCTGGAGCGACTTGCCAAGAATCCCACCATAGATGGTCAAGCTTTTCAAGTCGACGCAATGGAAGAACTAGCAGACGAAGTATGCGAAGAAGTGTGCTCGACCGATTATGTTCAGACAGCCCTGACCAAGCCAACTTACGACCTAAGTTTTCACTGTTCGGAGATTGCGGAGCTGATGAGCCAACTTGACCAAGCACCAATAGCTGAAAGGAAAGTGTTCAGCCTGCCATTGGGACACGGATCGACCGATCCGGCGGAAGATGTACGGAGATTCTCGAGAAGTTGTAAGTTCTTGTTTTCAAACCTTTCCCTTTAAGATTTCGGATTGTTCTTGCTTGAGGACAAGCAAAGATTCAAGTCTGGGGGAATTGATGAGTCTTATTTTTATCGTTTTTAATCTATGTTTTAGGATTATTATTTGAGTCAACTAACTTATATTAGATAGATATTAGGATTATTTGCTTCACTTAGTGTATTACAGGTCTGAGAAGCAAACATTGGAAAAGGAAGAGTTTTGGATCAATTTGGATGCAAATATACATTGAAAGATGCAGAGTCCAGCAGACCCGTCAGAAGTATGGCCTCAGACGAAGAGCTTCCCACCGTTGGATCTTGCTAAGATTTTGACACAAGATAGCTAAGGGAGTTAGCTTTCATCTCCAAGTGGTTTGAAGGAAATCCAACGGTGCAATCAAGAGTTATGGTCGATTTACTGAAGACAGGTCAACCTGCTGACGAAGCCGACACTGACGAGAGTGAGGATCGACCGGTCCAATGTTGGGATCGATCGATCCCATGAAGAACTGCGGCCCAAGCCCATGAAGATAAGGACCGATCGATCCAGCTCATAGATCGACCGGTCCACCGCCTCTTTTGCCTCTTCTTCAAGATTTTCCATTTCTTTTCTTTCCTTTTGTTGCTCTCTCCTTTTCCTATATAAAGGAGGCACGACCCCTTGTATTAGACACACCGAAAATCATAATTCACTTTATTACTTTTCTTTAGGTTGTGGGCAAGAGACCTAAAAGCTCTCTAGCTCCTTTTTAGTTTTATTTTAGGAAATAAAGATGTTTTCATTTATTGAATGCTTTGTTTCCTTTTCCATGTCTCAGTAGTTTCCTTATTAGGTTTAGGGTTTCGGAAGGGATGTGATTAATTCGTTAGGTTGTTAGTTTGGGAATTTAGGTTTATAGTTCTTCATCTATTGTTGTTCTTAATGCTAGAATTAGATTGATCACCTAGTTCTAAGATCTCAGGCGACTCAATTAGGCATGAAAGTGGTGTTAGTCGCTAGAGCCGACATTAGGCGAGCAAGGTTTCATGACTTGAGGCGAAAGTCCTGGCAATGACATCTTGTGAACTTATCAATTTTATTCTTAATGCTAGTATTACTCTAGGAATCGCGCGAGAGCGGGTTGTCTAATATAGTATTACTAAGTAGGTATTTGCGCGAGAGCGAGATGTCTTATTAATTGTGAATTGAGTTCAAGAACTATTCTTTAACATTCCTTTACTTCGATTTGCTTGTTGTTTCACATCCTGGAAGAATACCCTAGACCTAATGCTTGTCTCATTATTGAATTTCCTGTTTGAATCAATCATTGCTTAAAACAAATCTCTTAATTTGCTCCTAGCTGTATTTAGTCTAATTGTCTTATAGTGCAACTTTGGTCTCTGTGGATTCGACCCTTTAATACTACAACTGATTGCCGTATTTGATCTGGTAGTTGTTTTATTCTAGGTTTTTATTTGACCAAAGATCAAATTGGCGCCGTTGCCGGGGACCAATTGAATTAAGTCTAGGTTTTTAATTTTCGTATTTTATTAATCTATTTTATTTTATTTAGGAGAACAATGGAGGAGGATAACCAAGGAGCAAGAGTCGTAGAACGTGACCAAGGCGCCCTTTTTCCTGCCGCCCAGACCGATCGATCCCTCTGGAGGACCGATCGATCCTCTTCGTACGCAGCTGAGACGCGTCACTTTGAGAGAGCATAACGCACCGGATCAATTCTACGAGAACCGGTCTGCCATCTGCCCACCTACGCCCGAGGTGGAAGACTACCAGATCAAGCATAGCCTTATCTCTCTAGTCCAAAACCGTATCTTTAATGGTACCGCATCGGAGAATCCTCTCGACCACATCGAGACCTTCGAAGGGTTGTGCAATACTGCGAAGCAGAATGGCGTACCATACAATTATCTAAGACTTACTCTTTTCAAGTTCTCCTTGGGAGAGAAAGCTTTGAGATGGCTCAAGCTGCTTGAGCCCGGATCCATTACAACTTGGGAGCAATGTAGAGGAAAGTTTCTGAACCATTTCTACACCAAGTCTCTATCCGCAAAGATGAGGAACAGGATCGTTACGTTTTCGCAAGGGGAAGGTGAACCATTCTGTGAAGCTTGGGCGCGATTCAAGGAGTATTTGAGAGACTGCCCACATCATGGGTATGCAAGGGAGAATCTGATGAACATCTTCTATTGTGGAGTCAACTTCGACTATCAAAAGGCGCTAGACATAGGAAGCCGCGGTGACTTCTCCACCAATACGGCTGACGAGGCCACTCTCCTTATCGATAACCTAGCAGCAAGTAGCAGTGACAAGATCGCTGATACACCTCAAGAGGACGACTATGCTTTCAAAGATCTCAGCTTTAAGGTGGACACTCTCCTACAAAGGAATCGGCGTGTCATACGTCGAAAGGCTCCCAATAATCTTGATCTCGACGAGACTGAAGAGCTCCACTACTTGGGAAGGCAAGCGAACTTCCAGGGCTATGCAGGATACCCCCACCAAGCGTATCCACCGCAACAAGGTTTTCAACCTTACTCAAGTGCGTACCGTGAGCCTAATCCGCAAGAAAGTAGACTCGAAGCGATGATGCGCACTCTCATGGATAGCCACCAGCAGAGCTCCAATAACATCAACGTCAAGATCGACAGCATGTACAATGACTTACATGGGAGGATCGAGACGTTAAGCACTCACATGCGTATACTCGAAAATCAAGTAGCACAATCGGCAGCCTATGTTCGAGCACCACCAGGGGTACTTCCAGGGAAGCCAGAAGACAACCCCAGAGAGTTCATGCAAGCAATAACACTAAGAGGAGGGAAAAAGTACGATGCACCCAAATGGCCAGAAGGTACCGGTCCATCTGCCGGACGGACCGATCGATCTCCAGCGCAGACCGATCGGTCTGCACAAGGAAGCAACCCCAGACAAGAATTGGAGACCGATCGATCCCCTACACAGATCGACCGGTCTACCACCAATAATGCCCCTGCTTCCACAAGAGTCAATCCATTCGATGTGGAAGACTTCGATGAGATCTTGAGAGATCCAGAGAACGAGGAAGTCCCTGTTCAAACTCCTAAACCCGCAGCCATACCAGCACCAGCAGCTCAACGAAAAGCACCTTTTCCGGTTCGACGACGAAACGCGATGCGCGAAAAGGAGTATGACAAGATGAAATCAGTAGTGGGAGATCTCCAAGTGAAACTTCCATTTGTTGAAGCCGTTCAAATGGTGCCATGCCTTAAGAAGCTTATGAAAGACATTCTAACAAACAAGGCTAACTTAGAGCAAGGAGCCATGCATCTTACGCATGAGTGCAGCGCGATAATTCAAGACCAGCTGCCCGAAAAGCATAAAGATCCTGGTCCATTCACTCTGCCATGCTCAATTGGGGATTTAGACTTCAAGAAATGTCTTTGTGACTTGGGAGCAAGTGTGAGTCTCATGCCACTTAGTGTTGCGCAACAACTCGGTTACTTCTCCTTTAAACCAACCAGGGTGACTCTCATATTGGCTGACCGATCGACGAGACGTCCCGAAGGGGTTATCGAGAATCTACCAGTTAAGATAGGAAACAGTTGTATCCTTACCGATTTCATTTTCTTGAAGTTCGACAAGGAACCGCGGAATCCCATCATTCTTGGAAGGCAATTTCTCGCCGCTGCTGGAGCCATGATTAACGTGAAGGAAGGGAAGATCGAACTCTGCATGGACAATCTTATAATGGAGTTCAACCTGGAGCGACTTGCCAAGAATCCCACCATAGATGGTCAAGCTTTTCAAGTCGACGCAATGGAAGAACTAGCAGACGAAGTATGCGAAGAAGTGTGCTCGACCGATTATGTTCAGACAGCCCTGACCAAGCCAACTTACGACCTAAGTTTTCACTGTTCGGAGATTGCGGAGCTGATGAGCCAACTTGACCAAGCACCAATAGCTGAAAGGAAAGTGTTCAGCCTGCCATTGGGACACGGATCGACCGATCCGGCGGAAGATGTACGGAGATTCTCGAGAAGTTGTAAGTTCTTGTTTTCAAACCTTTCCCTTTAAGATTTCGGATTGTTCTTGCTTGAGGACAAGCAAAGATTCAAGTCTGGGGGAATTGATGAGTCTTATTTTTATCGTTTTTAATCTATGTTTTAGGATTATTATTTGAGTCAACTAACTTATATTAGATAGATATTAGGATTATTTGCTTCACTTAGTGTATTACAGGTCTGAGAAGCAAACATTGGAAAAGGAAGAGTTTTGGATCAATTTGGATGCAAATATACATTGAAAGATGCAGAGTCCAGCAGACCCGTCAGAAGTATGGCCTCAGACGAAGAGCTTCCCACCGTTGGATCTTGCTAACATTTTGACACAAGATAGCTAAGGGAGTTAGCTTTCATCTCCAAGTGGTTTGAAGGAAATCCAACGGTGCAATCAAGAGTTATGGTCGATTTACTGAAGACAGGTCAACCTGCTGACGAAGCCGACACTGACGAGAGTGAGGATCGACCGGTCCAATGTTGGGATCGATCGATCCCATGAAGAACTGCGGCCCAAGCCCATGAAGATAAGGACCGATCGATCCAGCTCATAGATCGACCGGTCCACCGCCTCTTTTGCCTCTTCTTCAAGATTTTCCATTTCTTTTCTTTCCTTTTGTTGCTCTCTCCTTTTCCTATATAAAGGAGGCACGACCCCTTGTATTAGACACACCGAAAATCATAATTCACTTTATTACTTTTCTTTAGGTTGTGGGCAAGAGACCTAAAAGCTCTCTAGCTCCTTTTTAGTTTTATTTTAGGAAATAAAGATGTTTTCATTTATTGAATGCTTTGTTTCCTTTTCCATGTCTCAGTAGTTTCCTTATTAGGTTTAGGGTTTCGGAAGGGATGTGATTAATTCGTTAGGTTGTTAGTTTGGGAATTTAGGTTTATAGTTCTTCATCTATTGTTGTTCTTAATGCTAGAATTAGATTGATCACCTAGTTCTAAGATCTCAGGCGACTCAATTAGGCATGAAAGTGGTGTTAGTCGCTAGAGCCGACATTAGGCGAGCAAGGTTTCATGACTTGAGGCCAAAGTCCTGGCAATGACATCTTGTGAAGTTATCAATTTTATTCTTAATGCTAGTATTACTCTAGGAATCGCGCGAGAGTGGGTTGTCTAATATAGTATTACTAAGTAGGTATTTGCGCGAGAGCGAGATGTCTTATTAATTGTGAATTGAGTTCAAGAACTATTCTTTAACATTCCTTTACTTCGATTTGCTTGTTGTTTCACATCCTGGAAGAATACCCTAGACCTAATGCTTGTCTCATTATTGAATTTCCTGTTTGAATCAATCATTGCTTAAAACAAATCTCTTAATTTGCTCCTAGCTGTATTTAGTCTAATTGTCTTATAGTGCAACTTTGGTCTCTGTGGATTCGACCCTTTAATACTACAACTGATTGCCGTATTTGATCCGGTAGTTGTTTTATTCTAGGTTTTTATTTGACCAAATATCAGTTTTCAATTTGGTTCTTACTGTTTCTTTTTATTTCTCCTGTCTGAATTCAAATATGTGTTTTGTGTAACTAAATTCTCAACAAAGCTATTCTGTTTTTGTTATGAACAGAGACAATAATTAATCAACTTTGTTTATAATAGACTGAAGATCTTAGAGGAGATGATTATAGACGATGACATCAGTGCCATGAGACCACAAGATTGGTGTCTTCATATGCAAAATTAGAAGAGACTCTTTTAATTTGTAATTATGTTTGCGTTGTTGGGTTTCTTTGTTATATTGTTTTTGTTCATCGTTTTTGTTCTTTTCCTAATTCGAGTTACAGGTCTTCTCTTCATTCCATTTGATTTAGAAGAACTAGGCTTAGCTAAATTGTTCCTTGTTGTGAAGGAGATTTCCACTTGTTCTTCGTTTAAAGGAGATTGCTAATGCTGTTATACACATAACTGAGTAAAGATCCATTTGTCCATTTGTCTATATGGTATCTCTAGGTTCCATGCCTCTTAATCCAATAAAGATCCATTTGTCTTTGTAAGAAGAATCTTAAGGTCCTTGTTCTCTTTCTTGTGCAGACGGTCGGGTGATGCCTTCTTGGTTTGATGTCCCTGAGCTTCCTTTTAAAGCGGTAATATTACTTTGCTCTTGATCTACCATTTCTAATGATATGACTTTATTCTATCCTGCTAATTCCAGCCATGGCTTGTTAAACTTTACTGGAAACACTACATTCTTGTATTTGTACTCCTGTTTAAATGTCATCATATCACAGTATTCAACTTTTATATGTTTGTTAGGGCTCTCCAATCAATGAAAGTAGTGTGCTTGAGGCAGTAAAGATCGTGCATCACTCATCAGTCAGTTTCCCCAAGAGGCTAAGAGAGACGGAATTGGAAATCAGCGATGAAGAAGTCTTGAAGGTGATTGAGATCTGTTTGGATATGAGGATTCG
>CM022181.2:5707401-5729901 GCA_011420285.2 Erysimum cheiranthoides
ACAAGATAGTGTGTATGGGTTAGTGGTCAATACCATCCTTCCAAGCCTGAAGTCTCACAGTAAGTCTGGTTGTTTTTCTATGGGTATGAAACTAAGTTAGTGTGGGGACTAACTTAGTGAACTGAACTGGTCATTGCAGATGGCTAAGAGTCGTAACACGAGAAGGCATTTGCAAGACACTGATGAGACTTCTGGGAATCATCCGCCAAGGAATGTTGGTGGTAACAATGAGGAAGTGGGGAATGAGGGAAATGCGGCTAATGCTGCGAATGCTGCTGCTGGTGCTGCTGCTGCGGCTGCTCCAGTGGAACTGGGACAAGTGCTTACTGTGTTAGCACAGATCTTGGCAAGATTGCCGGCTGTTGCGCCTGAGCCAATGGCACCACCTCCACCTGTTGTGAATGTACCTCCAGTGGTGCAGGTGGAAGAAGAGGTGGAAGTGAGGATTCCATCTTACCTTAAGGTGATGGATCATATGAAGAAAATGGGCACCAAGTACTTCTCTGGTGGGTGTGACCCGATTGAGGCAGATGAGTGGAGAAGTCGAATGGAAAAGAACTTTGGTTCAGTGCGTTGTCTGGATGAGTACAAGAAGGACATAGCGGTGCATTACCTTGAGAGTGATGCGTATACCTGGTGGGAAGGAGTGTCTGGGAGGATGGAGAACCCAGGCTGCTCATGGGAAGATTTCTGTACTGAATTTAACACTAAGTACTTCCCACCAGAAGCTGCGGATCGGCTTAATGGAGCCTTTCTGGACTTGCGTCAAGGAACAATGACCGTGAGGGCTTATGAGAAAGAGTTTAACAAACTTAAGAAATATGGTGGACGTGAGCTTGAAGAGGAAAGGGTTCAAATTAGCCGTTTCATGCGTGGTCTGCGTGTTGAGCTCCGGAACGGTTGCTTGATTCGGGACTACAATACTGTTGCCGAGCTGGTTGAAAAAGCAGCATTCCTTGAGTCGGGAATGAATGAGGAAGCTGAGCTGCACGGTGCAGTAGTGCGGAACCAGGCTGCTCAGTATGGGAAGTCCGGGAGTGGTGCTGGGCAAAAGAAAAATGACTCAAAGAAAGATACCGGAAGCAAGTCAACTGCTGGTCGCAGTGCGTGTCCGACTTGCGGGAAGATGCACCTGGGAGCTTGTAGGAAGGCTTCGGGAGCTTGTCTTCGAAGTGGTAGCATGGACCACAAAGTGCGTGATTGTCCAGAGATGGACTCGAGAGTTCAAGCTCAGGGAAAGGAATCTGGAGCTAAGTTGTGCTACAATTGTAATGAACCGGGGCACTTCAAGATGCAGTGTCCAAAGCTGGTGCAACAGACTGGGAAACAGGCAAGTGATGGGCTGGTACTGCCACCACCGTCGAAGAGGCAAGCGATAATGCCGTGAGTGTATGCGATGTCCGAGGAGTCAATGGACCCAAGCACTTCTCGCCCGATCACTGGTAAGTCCTATCACTTACCTTAAAGAAATTTCTGTGTGAAATTGCTTGTTGCGTGTTGCACTAGGGTCTTAGCATTCTAGGTGAATGTGTAGGGACCTTGACCATGGGTGGTGTGGAAACCCATGTACTGTTTGATTCCGGGGCAACACATTGTTTTGTTAGCCCGGATATGATTGGGAATGGAGGGTTTCAGAAGGAACCCGGACAGAACTTTGGAATGGTGCAAGCAGTTGGTGGCCAAGTCATGTTCACTTATGAAATTGTTCGTAACATCTCTGTGATGATTAGACATGTGAACATGCCAGCTGACTTGGTGATATGTCCCGTGAAGTCCTATGATGTAATCTTGGGCATGGACTGGCTCGGGAAGTACAAGGCACACTTGGACTGTCACCGCGAACGAGTGAAGTTCGAGACAGACAATGGGAAACCGTTGGTGTATCAGGGAATCAGACCAACGTCCGGCAGCTTGGTCGTGTCGGCGATTCAAGCAGAATGGATGATACATAAGGGATGCGAAGCATACCTGGCCACGATCACAACTGCGGAAGTTGGGCCGGATGCTATGATTGAGAACATCCCGGTGGTAAAGGACTTTGAAGACGTGTTCAAGTCATTGACTGGACTGCCGCCTTCACGTTCTGATCCGTTTAAAATTGAGCTGGAACCGGGAACGAATCCAATATCTAAGGCATCTTACCGCATGGCGCCGGCAGAGATGGCCTAGCTAAAGAAGCAGTTGACTGAGTTGATGGAAAAGTGTTTTGTAAGGCCGAGCAGTTCACCGTGGGGTGCACCGGTGCTGTTTGTGAAAAAGAAAGATGGAAGTTTCAGACTTTGCATCGACTACGGTGGGCTGAATAGAGTGACCGTAAAGAACAAGTATCCTCTTCCAAGGATAGACGAGCTGTTGGACCAGCTCAGAGGTGCTACTTGGTTCTCAAAGATCGATTTGGCTTCGGGATACCATCAGATTCCGATAGCAGAGTCAGACATCCGAAAGACGGCCTTTCGGACAAGGTACGGGCACTACAAATTCGTTGTCATGCCAATTGGGCTGACCAATGCACCGACTGCATTCATGAAACTGATGAACAACGTGTTCAGGGAACACTTGGACGAATTCGTGATCATCTTCATTGATGATATCTTGGTTTACTCTAAGACCCCGGAAGAACACAAGGTTCACTTGGTGAAGGTCATGAGTAAGCTAAGGGAGCATAAACTGTTCGCCAAACTCAGTAAGTGCAGCTTTTGGCAAAGGGAGATAGGATTTTTGGGTCTTGTGGTCTCGGATAAGGGAGTGTCCGTGGACCCTGAGAAGATAAAGGCCATAGCAGAGTGGCCAAGACCACAGAATGCATCGGAGATAAGAAGTTTTCTCGGACTGGCTGGTTACTATCGACGGTTTGTTAAGGGTTTTGCGAGCATGGCGCAACCAATGACCAAGTTGACTGGGAAAGATGTGCAGTTTGTGTGGACAGCAGACTGCGAGAACAGCTTCAGCAAGCTGAAAGAGATGCTTACAAGTACACCGGTGTTGGCTTTACCGGAACCGAATGAACCATACATGGTTTACACTGATGCATCACGAATGGGACTGGGCTGTGTACTGATGCAGTCGGGTAAGGTGATCGCCTATGCATCAAGATAGTTAAGGAAGCATGAAGGGAACTACCCAACGCATGACCTTGAGATGGTTGCGGTAGTGTTTGCACTTAAGATATGGAGATCTTACCTTTATTGATGCGTCACACGGTCACGGGACGACCCCGGGACGATGGTACGGTCGGTGAGCGGTACAGACAGGACCTACGGGTCACGAACGGTTGACGGTGCGGCGGGGAGCTCTTTGGAGCGTAACGCGACCTAAAGAACTCAAAGAGAGGGGGAAAAAGGAAGGTGAATGGAAAACAGCCGAGTGTAACACGACCGGCGGTTCTCCGGTGAAAGGATGGATAAGTGGATCGAAGTAACGACACACGAGAGCTGGGACGACTCGTGATACGGTTACACTTAGAGGCTTTGAATCGGGAATCCACACGTATGGCTTTGGGGTCTTTGTTCTTGTCGGTATCTCGGTTGGGTCCTCGGCTAGGTGAAGCGTTCGGTGACCAGCTAGGAAGGCCTTGGCCTCGGGTTCGGACTAGACTAGATGTCTTCTTCTTGATTTGTTGCTCTACTTGGATGGTCAAATGTAGCATTTCCTCAAACCCATGGTAGGTTTGGCGCTCTACTTTTCTCGTGATCCGGTCGTTCAATCCATCAAGAAATTGGGCTATCAAAGCCTCCTCGGTCTCCTCTAGTTGTAGGCGATTCCTCAAATGTTCGAAGTCTTCATAATATTCCTCAACGCTCTTTGCTCCTTGAGTTAACCTCCTAAACCGGCGTTGTAGATCACGGTTGAAGTATTGAGGGATGTACCGGCATCTCATAATAGCCTTCATGGCTTCCCAAGTGGATACGGGTCTCTCATGGTTACGTTGGCGGTCATCGACTTCACGGTCCCACCAAGTAAGGGCGTGGTCCGTGAGTTGAGCGGCGGCTATGGTCACCTTCCGTAGCTCCGGATAGTGATAACAAGAGAAAACCTTGTTCATTCGGCCCTCCCATTGCAAGTAGGCCTCCGGGTCAACCTTTCCCGCAAAGGTGGGAACGGTGAGTTTGCAAGACGGTCCGGTAAGGTTAGGACCCATTGGTCGCTCGTGGTCTCGGCGGTTGTTTCTTCTTCTTGGGTAGTCGGGGTCTTCTTCATCTGAGGTATGAATGTCGTCTTGACCTTGGTCTTGATCTTGGTCATCGGCCGGTGGAAGTCTTTGGTCTCGGACCGGTCGTGCACGGGGTGCGGGTGGTGGTATGGCTTGCTCTAATCGGTTGAGCCGATGGTCTATGCGTCCCATTTGAGCTTGGATCTGGGTCAGAATGACTCCAAGATCGGGTAGGTGAGCTGGTGCGATTGGTGGGTCTTGTTCGGCCATGGTACGGATTCCGGTATACCGGAAAAGGTTGGACGGCGGCGGATGGTCGGATATGGGTAACCGGTGATGGCGGATGGTCGGAAAGTTGGTCGGAGTGGATGTCCGGTGGTGGTAGACGGTGGTGGTTGATGGTCGATGTTCGATGGTCAAAGGTCAATGATCGGTGGTCGATGGTCACACGGTCGTTGGTCACGGGTTGGTCCGTACGCGGTCCACCTGTCCCAAAACAAACACACGTGAGTTAAAGGCTGTGAAATGATGATAAGGGAGAATCTAATTCAAAATGAGCCAGCTAATGATTGGAGAGAACGGTCAAAAAGCAAAAAGCAACCTAAGACCAAACAAAAAAAAAACGCAAAAGGACAAACGGTACGGTACCGCGTGACCAAAAACAAAACACGTGGATGTTCAAGGTCCACAACAACGCGCAAACACTAAACGGGAAAAGAAACCAAAGATCTAGCAACCTAATGAAGAAAACGAAAAGAAGAACACGAAGAACACTCAAGCACAACGAAGAACACTAAGATCTGAAACCGGTTAAAAAAACAAAACAACTTCAAGCGTGTGGTTTTCAAGGCCACTAGTACGAAACCCGAAGCAAGACGCAAGCTTTTAACACGAAACAACCTAAGCAACAAAAGGAACAAACTTTAGCTAAGATCTAACGAAAACACAAACGGCAAACAAAGAAGAAACTTTTTATGGTTTTTTTTTGAAAAGGAAAGAAACAAAACACAAAACGAAAGCTAAAAGGATAGATACAACCTAGTGGAACGTTCGGCTCTGATACCAAAAACTGATGCATCACACGGTCACGGGACGACCCCGGGACGATGGTACGGTCGGTGAGCGGTACGGACAGGACCTACGGGTCACGAATGGTTGACGGTGCGGCGGGGAGTTCTTTGGAGCGTAACGCGACCCAAAGAACTCAAAGAGAGGGGGAAAAAGGAAGGTGAATGGAAAACAGCCGAGTGTAACACGACCGGCGGTTCTCCGGTGAAAGGATGGATAAGTGGATCGAAGTAACGACACACGAGAGATGGGACGGCTCGTGATACGGTTACACTTAGAGGCTTTGAATCCGATTCAAAGGCTCTAAGGAGCTCTCAAGTTTTCGCAACTAAAGAGAAAAGAAAGAACTGATTTTTATTTCAAAGAAACTAACCTTTTACAAATGACCTAAGAGGTCTTTATATAGGCGATTACAAAGGTTCCACTAAAACCCTAAGACACTCGGGTCAACATAAAGATAACGCGGGTCAACAAGGCAACGTGTCCCATTACAAACCATAAGAAAGAAGAGCCTAACGGCTTTATTATGAAAGGAAGAGAAATGGCCACGTCATTCGGAGATGCATGGCCATGCGCTAAGTTCCTTGGCCTCATTAAAACCCTCTTAGTAAACCTATTGGGAAAAACCTAAGTAGGGAAAAAGAGTACCAATTTCCTTAGTGACTTTCGGGTCTTCACCTAGTGATGGTGATGACGGACCGGACAACCTCGGGAACGGCAGTCGGGTCATGTTCGGTCGAGTCGATGGACCGCGGGTCATACGACTCTAGAAAATGTTCCACGAACTGGTTGCACTTGTCCTTGATGATCCGAGCACTCTTGGACCTTGTGGTAGCTCCCGGGACTATTTGTGGCACTTTGGTCTTCGCGGTTTGGTCCATGGTCCGGCTCTCGTCCCGCCCATCGTCCGGGTCGCTGTCCGTACGTTGTCTGGTACGTTGGGTCTCATTATTTATGGTGGAAAAGTGCAAGTGTTTACGGACCACAAGAGCTTGAAGTACATCTTCACGCAGCCGGAACTGAATCTGAGGCAGCGGCGATGGATGGAATTGGTCGCGGATTACGACCTTGAGATTGCCTATCATCCGGGTAAAGCAAATCTTGTGGCAGATGCCTTAAGCCATAAGAGAGTGGCAACGGCTGCAGAGAAAGACATGGAAGGTTTGGTCAGTATGGTCGGAACCTTAAGACTGGCCGCAATCACTGATGGACTGGAACCGTTAGGACTTGGTGCAGCAGACCAAGGAGACTTGGTGACCCGCGTCAGGTTGGCGCAGCAGGACGATGAGAATCTGGTCAAAGTGTCAAAGAATGACAAGACTGATTACCAGACTTCGAACAATGGGACTATCTTGGTGAATGGACGGGTGTGTGTTCCAAAGGTCAAGGAACTGCGGGAAGAAATCCTTAAGGAAGCACATCAGTCTAAGTTTTCTATTCACCCTAGGGTGACCAAAATGTACATAGACTTGAAGCGGTACTACCATTGGGTTGGTATGAAGCACGATGTTGCTAAGTGGGTCACGGGTTGTGAGACTTGTCAGATGGTTAAGGCGGAACATCAAGTTCCGAGTGGACTACTACAAAGCTTACCTATTCTTGAGTGGAAATGGGACTTGATCACAATGGACTTTGTGACCGGATTACCCATGTGTGACAAGAGAGATGCGATCTGGGTGATCGTTGATAGACTGACCAAGTCTGCACACTTTGTGGCAATAAACCGTAAAGATGGATCAGAAAAGCTTGCAGAGATTTATGTGAAAGAAATTGTTAAGTATCACGGCGTACAGGCAAGCATTATATCAGACCGTGACTCTAAGTTTGCTTCGGCATTCTGGATTGCCTTGCAGAAAAAGTTTGGGACCAAGGTCCATATGAGTACAGCCTACCACCCGCAGACGGATGGACAGTCGGAGCGGACCATCCAGACGTTGGAAGACTTGCTGCGTGCGAGTATACTGGACTGGGGTGGGCAGTGGGTTGAGTACTTGCACTTGGCCGAGTTCGCGTACAACAATAGCTATCAAGCTAGCATTGGGATGTCACCGTATGAAGCGTTGTATGGTAGACCTTGCAGAACACCGCTGTGTTGGACCCAAGTGGGGGAGCGTCGGTTGTTTGGTTGAGAATTTGTGGAGGAAACCACGAAAAAGATAAGGCTGTTAAAGGTCAAGATAAAGGAAACTCAGAACAGACAGAAAAGTTATGCGGACAAGCGTCGCAAGGAGCTTGAGTTCACGGTTGGTGACTTGGTTTATCTTAAGATGGTCACATACAAGGGTAAGGAAAGATCGACCCAAACAGCAAAACTGAGTCCAAGGTACATGGGACCGTACAAGATTCTGGAAAGGATCGGACCAGTGGCTTATCGGTTAGAGCTGCCACCGGCACTAAGTGCTTTTCGCAAGGTGTTCCACGTCTCTATGCTAAGGAAGTGCATAAGGGACCAGGACAATGTCATAGTGGAACCACCAGCAGACTTAAGAGAAAATCTGACCGTAGAAGGTCGACCTGTTCGGATCAAGGAAAAAGACCAAGATGATCCAAGTGGTCTGGGACTGCGATGGTGAAGAGGAGATAACATGGGAACCGGAAGCCAGGATGAAAGCTCAGTATCCTATGTGGTTTGAGAAGACTGCAATTAATGAGACCCAACCTACCGGACAGCGTACGGACAGCGACCCGGACCAAAGCCGGGACGAGGCACGGGACGAAGAACAGACCGGGACGACTCAAAGTACACGGACAGCGACCAAGGCACCTCAGATCTTCCCGGGAGCTATCACAAGGTCCAGGAGCACCGCACGAGGCCTTTTGATCAAGTGCAATGCATTCGCGGACGAGTTCATCCGAACGTATGACCCACGGTCGTACGGTCCCATTGGACCCGATCATCCGGATGACCATGAGGTTGTCCGGACCATTTTCACCATCACTAGGTGAAAACACGAAAGTCACTAAGGAAATTGGTACTCTTTTTCCCTACTTAGGTTTTTCCCATTGGGTTTACTAAGAGGGTTTTAACGAGGCCAAGGAACTTAGCGCATGGCCATGCACCTCCGTGTGACGTGGCAATCTTCTCCTCCTTTCATAATAAAGCCGTTAAGGCTCTTCTTTTACTTGGTTTGTGTTGGAATTATGTCCAGTAATCTCTGTACTGTCTCTAGAAAGTAAGAGATGTCATTGATCAGACATAAGTCATATAATGCTGGGGGTCATGATGGCTTGCTAGAGTCCGCTCATGATCTATAAGTCTTGAACTTATTGCCTTTATTATATGATCCCATTTGGGTCACACGCTTAAGCTACCAGGAAACTGTATGGAAAGTATGAAGCAGAAATACAGTAAAAGTGCCAGGCATTTACTGTAATAAGAGAGATATATAAGGGCCTGATTAATTCTACGGGAATTAATCAGATTGGGCCTTGGGCCCATAAGTCCAGAAGGACTGGAGAATTTCGGACCTATATAAGCTAGGCATGGGCCGAATTTTTCATTAGCTTTTTGCGAAAAACCCTAGAGCTTGGCCGTCTTCTCTGTCTCTCCCTTCTGCGCCACTTTCCAGAGAGGTCTAGCAGCCGTTGTCCTGCCATAGCGTGTGTGAGCTATTGGAGGAGCCTCCCTAGGTTGTTCTCTGCTGATCTCTGACAATTACCAGATCTTCCGCTGCAATCTCAAGGTAACTCACGAGATCTCTTGATTCCGTTCTTAAGAACCTAGATCCTGATTGTGTAATAGGTTTAATGAACAAAGAATTAAACCAGGAGATTATTGCGCAATCCTTCAGTGGTATCAGAGCCAGGTTCTGTAGGATTCTTTTGATTAGGATCGAGTATTAGGTTGTTTCTAGAAGTGTTTTGAATCAATATTGCTTGCTAAAAGTTTGATGAGATAAAACACTTAAGTCTGAAAAACCTAATTGAAAGCCTAAGAAAATCGCATGGCCGACTCAAGGTTTGGATTGGCATGCGTCGGACAATCGCGCGAAGCGATATCCGGCTCGAGGAACGCACGGACCGATCGCTTGTGGATCGTGTCGCGTGGTTGTCTCGAGCGGCGAGGTGGCTCGCGGAAGGTGGCGATGTCGTCAGGTTTCGCACGATCGCTGGCTGTCCGGCCTTCTCTCGCCACGTCCAGCTTCGTCCCGCGGCCGTCCGGAAAGCTTAGCGATTTCGCTGGCTTGCTTGGCAAGCAACCGGCGGCTAGGGCGATGCAATTAGGGTTAGAATCTTGGTTCAGAATTAATTAAAATTAATTTATTTAATTATTTGAAATTTTAATTAATTAATTCCTAAATTTCCAAATTAGAAAGGTTTCTTAAATTAGAAATTTCTAGATTTGCTTGTTTAGGATTTAGGAAATTTCTATAAGTAGAAAGTTTCCGTGTTTAGGAAATTTCTTAAGTTAGAAAGTTTCCACTTTTAGGAAGTTTCCATTTGTGGAAAGTTTCCAAATCTAGTAGGTTTCCCGATTAAGAAAAATTTCCATATTTAGTAAGTTTCCAAAAATGGAAAGTTTCCCAAAATAGTAATCTTCTATTTTGGGGGGGGGGGAAATTTTAGGAAAAACCTACAACCTCATAAATATCAAGCGTTGGATGTCTTGTCCGGTCTATGTCAGCTGTTGAAGCCCATTCCATTGCACTCATGGCCTTACAGTGTGAGGGTGACTGCTCCTGCATGGGTAAGACGGTTTGTGATTCACTAATTTCATTGGGAGTCCCAGAGATTAGTGATTACATGACTGTATAGACTGGTTTTCTTGACTGGGCCATCGGGAGTCCCGGGCCTTGAGACATCAGAGTGGATTGGGCCACGGGCCCAGATTCACAACCAAGAGTTATATCACGGATATAATTAGCCGAAATAGGGCTTACCAATATAAGCTAAGGTTGGGTGACGGCCAGTGGCCCACTTTGATCTCAGTTATATGTGGATCTTGGAATCATTATATTCTATTGAGGGTAACTTATGTTATTGAATGTAATGCGAGTTTTCTTGTTTTAAAGATTACTCATGTTGAACATATTAACTAAAATCCTTTTATCTTATGTTTCAGCAATGACTTCATCTAATAGCACTCAAAACACTTTCAACATCCGTTCTTCTCTCGACAAGGAGAAGTTGAACGGAACAAACTTCCTGACTTGGTCGAGGAATTTGAGGTTGGTCCTCAAACAGGAGAGGAAGGAGTATGTCCTCAATGATCCTCTCCCCGAGCAGCCTCCTGCTAATGCCGCCAGAGCTGTGCAGAATGCTTGGGAAAAGCATTCGACAGATGAGACGGATGTCTATTGCCTGATGGTGGCGACCATGACTCCGGAACTGCAAATGCAGTTCGAGGGTGTGTTGTCGCCTATCGATATGATGGCAAGCCTGAAACAGTTGTTTCAGGAACAGGCAAGAGTCGAAAGGTTCCAAACAGTTAAGAACCTTCTTGACTGTAAGATGGCTCCTAATGTGGCAGTGAGTCCTCATGTGCTGAAGATGATGGGTTATCTCGATCATCTTCAGACACTCGACTGTCCGATGAGCCAGGAACTTGCCTGTGACATCATTCTGCAGTCTTTACCTGCATGTTATGACCAGTTCATTCTGAACTTTAACATGCATGGCTTGACTAAGACTCTGCCTGAGCTTCACGGAATGCTCAAGACTGCAGAACCCAGCTTGAAGAAGGCTTCTGCCAAGGACCCTAATGTACTTATGGTACAAAAGGGCAAGGGCTTTAAGAAGCCTTCTGCGAAGGCTAAGGGAAAGGGCAAAGTCGTCCCTGTCTCGGACAAGGACACAGCTAAACCCAAGCCCAAGTCTAAAGCTGGGCCCACAGACATTTGTAGGTTCTGCAAAGAACCGGGGCATTGGAGGAGGGATTGTAAGAAATTCCTGGAAGGTCTCAAAGATTTGAAGAAGAAGACTTTGGAAGTTTCTTCATCAGGTATTTTTGTTATAGAAGTTAATACAACTACTTCTGATAACACCTCTTGGGTCTTGGATACTGGTTGTGGGGCTCATATTTGTACGAATATGCAGGGTCTCAGCAACAGTAGGAGGCTGAAGAAAGGACAAGTGGAGCTACGAGTTGGGAATGGAGCGAAAGTTCCGGCGCTAGCTGTAGGCACTTATTCATTGTCTTTACCTTCGGGATTGGTTCTTGAACTTAATAACTGTTATTTTGTACCTGCGATAAGCAGAAATATTATTTCAGTTTCTTTATTGGATTTGGAAGGTTATGATTATTCTATTAAGAATAAGTTATTTTCCTTCAATCGCAATAATATGTTCTATGCAAGTGCCCCTCTTTCGAATGGGCTTTACATACTTGACCAATCCGCGCCAATTTATAACATCAATACCAAACGTTTCAAACCTAATGAAGAGAACAAAACGTTTCTATGGCATTGTCGTTTAGGGCACATCAGTGAAAAACGCATTAAGAGGCTCCATTCTGGTGGACTTCTTGGCTCATTTGACTTCGAGTCATGTGAGAAATGCGAGTCATGCCTGATGGGCAAAATGACACGGGCCCCCTTTAATAAACCCAACGAGAGGGCCAGTGACTTATTGGGCCTGATACACACCGATGTGTGTGGCCCAATGTCCATGAATGCAAGAGGAAACTATCAGTACTTCATAACCTTTACTGATGATTTCAGTAGGTTTGGCTATGTTTATCTAATGAAACATAAGTCGGAATCTTTTGAGAAATTCAAAGAGTTCCAAAATGAAGTACAGAACCAACTTGGCAAGAACATTAAAGCTCTCCGGTCCGACAGAGGAGGAGAATATTTGAGCCAAGAGTTCAGTGATCATCTGAGAGAGTGTGGGATAGTTTCCCAGCTCACTCCTCCTGGAACACCTCAATGGAATGGTGTGTCTGAAAGGAGGAATCAGACCTTGTTGGACATGGTTCGGTATATGATGAGTCACACAGACCTTCCATTATCCCTTTGGGGATATGCTCTGCTAACAGCAACGTTCACCTTAAACAGAGCGCCATCTAAGTCAGTAGCTAAGACACCATATGAACTATGGACTGGCAAAACACCAGAGCTGTCTTATCTCAGAATTTGGGGTTGTGAGGCCTATGTTAAGAGATTAATCTCTGATAAGCTTACACCAAAGTCTGATAAATGCTACTTCATTGGTTATCCTAAGGAAACCAAAGCTTACTATTTCTACCTTCGATCCGAGAATAAGGTCTTTATTGCTCGAGATTGTAACTTTCTTGAGAGAGAATTTCTCTCTAAGAAAGTAGGTGGGAATAAGAAGGTACTGCTTGAAGAAATTCAAGATGAACAGGATACTGCTCAACCTGATCTGGAAGAGCAGCAGGAGGACCTACAAGAAATTGTAGAGCCTGAACCTGTAGTACCAGAAGTTCGAAGATCCGGGAGGATCCGTCACGAACCTGATAGGTATCAGGGTTTTCTCGTGACTGACTGTCATGATCTTCTGATCGTTGATGGTGATGAACCCTCGAACTTCAATGAAGCTATGATGGCCCCAGACTCCGATTTGTGGCAAAAGGCCGCTGATTCCGAAATGGACTCTATGTCAATAAACCAAGTGTTTACACTGGTTGACTAACCTGATGGTGCAAGACCCATCGAGTGTAAATGGATCTTCAAGAAGAAGATTGACGTGGATGGAAATGTCCAGATTTATAAAGCCAGGTTGGTGGCAAAAGGTTTCATGCAAATTCACGGAGTGGATTACGATGAAACCTATTCACCAGTGGCTATGATGAAATCTATTCGGATTCTACTAGCAACTACAGCTTTTCATGACTATGAACTTTGGCAGATGGACGTGAAAACCGCTTTCCTGAATGGTATTCTGGAAGAGGATGTGTATATGACACAACCTGACGGTTATGTAGATCCAAAGAATGCTGGTAAAGTATGCAAGCTTCACAAATCCATTTATGGATTGAAGCAAGCATCTAGGAGCTGGAATCTTCGTTTTGATGAAGCTATCAAGAAATTTGATTTTATCAGAAACGAAGAAGAACACTGCGTGTATAAGAAGGTTAGTGGGAGCAAAATCGTATTTCTTATCTTGTATGTCGATGACATACTTTTGCTCGGAAACGACGTTCCAATGCTGCAGTCGGTAAAGGACTGGCTTGGAAGTTGTTTTTCCATGAAAGACATGGGTGAAGCTGCGTACATTCTTGGAATCCGGATCTACCGGGATAGATCTAGAAGGCTGATAGGCTTGTGTCAAGATTCATACATTGACAAAGTCCTAAATAGATTCAGCATGGCTTGTTCCAAGAAAGGCTTCACGCCAATGGTGCATGGCACAACGCTGAGCAAGACGCAGAGCCCTACGTCGGCTGCTGAGCTTGAGCGCATGAAGAATATTCCTTATGCATCTGCAATAGGATCTATCATGTATGCCATGATCTGTACTCGTCCTGATGTTGCTTATGCATTGAGCATGACGAGTAGATACCAGTCAAATCCAGGTGAAAGCCACTGGATTGCCGTCAAGAATATCCTGAAATATCTGAGACATACTAAGGATAAGTTCTTGGTGTACGGTGGGAGTAATGTGCTAGAAGTGAGTCGATTCACGGACGCAAGTTTCCAGACAGACAGAGATGATTTCCGGTCACAGTCCGGTTATATCTTCTGTCTAAATGGCGGTGCAGTGAGCTGGAAAAGCTCCAAGCAAGACACCGTTGCAGACTCCACAACAGAAGCTGAATATATCGCCGCCTCAGAAGCAGCGAAGGAAGCTGTTTGGATACGAAAGTTCATTATGGAACTAGGTGTGATGCCCAATGCGGCTGAGCCTCTGGCATTTTTCTGTGATAACAATGGTGCTATAACTCAGCCAAAGGAACCAAGATCACACCAGAAATCCAAGCATATACAAAGAAAATATCACGTGATACGTGATATTATTGATAGAAAGGAAGTCAAGATCAGCCGAGTTCCAACTGAGGATAATGTAGCTGATCCATTGACTAAACCACTCCCAAGGCCTAAGCTCGAGTCCTTGACTGAAGCTGTAGGCATTAGAGATATTGAAATGTAATCTCAATTTGAGTGGGAGTATGAGAGTTTATTTTAGTTATTTGAATATGTTATTGCAAAACATTTTATGTTTAATGAAATTTGAAATTTCTGGATTATTTTAGCTGGGATGAAATAATCGTTCCAAAAGGGATGTGAATCATTTTATAGGCCATCAAAGTAAATGATTTGGTCTTGAGTTATCGAAATCATTTGACTTGATCGTGAGACCCTATATTTGATAAATGATTTATATCATCCGTGTCCCTAGTCGAAGGTTGTTGAAATTGGAACACCAACAACCATTAGAGACTAGATTGGTACGTGACTTATGACCAAGTCTCATGGTGTCATAGATGTTCGGCATCAAAGTCAGTACATAGGTGTATTGTTGGGGTACATACGACCGGACAAGACCCACTTGTGAGAACTCTTCAGGATATTTATATCTGTGTCATAAGAGATTCTCACTACGACTATAGAGTATAGTCCTTAGACCTGAGTTCGCATGCATGTGACTGCACATGAACTGATGCGCTTTGATCATTGTCTAACGCTGTCGTTCAGCGGCAGTAATACGGACCTTGTTTTGGTGCATTACGAAGTGAGCAGTTTGCAGTGATGGAACAAGACGGGATTTGCCCCTCCAATATAAATGGAGTGAATATCTCTAGGCCAATCGGAGATTTGAACTGGAAAATGCATGGCCATGCTCAAACGGGCTCTCCCGAGTCGTTTGGATTTGTCAGTGTCAAATCAGAGTCCGATGAACATGATTAGGCTTTATAAGGATGACACTCATCTTGCCTTATGACTAATCGAGATATCGAGACGAAAGGGATTATGAATTCAGAGATTCCAGTACAAGTGGGAGATTGTTGGAATTATGTCCAGTAATCTCTGTACTGTCTCTAGAAAGTAAGAGATGTCATTGATCAGACATAAGTCATATAATGCTGGGGGTCATGATGGCTTGCTAGAGTCCGCTAATGATCTATAAGTCTTGAACTTATTGCCTTTATTATATGATCCCATTTGGGTCACACGCTTAAGCTACCAGGAAACTGTATGGAAAATATGAAGCAGAAATACAGTAAAAGTGCCAGGCATTTACTGTAATAAGAGAGATATATAAGGGCCTGATTAATTCTACGGGAATTAATCAGATTGGGCCTTGGGCCCATAAGTCCAGAAGGACTGGAGAATTTCGGACCTATATAAGCTAGGCATGGGCCGAATTTTTCATTAGCTTTTTGCGAAAAACCCTAGAGCTTGGCCGTCTTCTCTGTCTCTCCCTTCTGCGCCACTTCCCAGAGAGGTCTAGCAGCCGTTGTCCTGCCATAGCGTGTGTGAGCCATTGGAGGAGCCTCCCTAGGTTGTTCTCTGCTGATCTCTGACAATTACCAGATCTTCCGCTGCAATCTCAAGGTAACTCACGAGATCTCTTGATTCTGTTCTTAAGAACCTAGATCCTGATTGTGTAATAGGTTTAATGAACAAAGAATTAAACCAGGAGATTATTGCGCAATCCTTCAGTTTGTAATAAGACACGTTTCCTTTGTTTGACCCGCGTGTTGACCAAAGCTACTTAGGGTTTTCTTGTAATCGCCTATATAAAGGCCGCTTAGGCCATTTGTAAGGTTTAGCTTCTTTAAAATAAAAAAAAATCAGTTTCCTTTTCTTTCTCATTTGTTGCGAAAACACTGAGAGCTCCTTAGAGCCTTTGAATCGGATTCAAAGTCTCTAAGTGTAACCATATCACGAGCTTCATCAACCCTCGTGTGTCGTTACTTCGTTCCGCCAACACGCACCATTCACCGAGTCACTACCGGTTCGAGTATCTCGCTGGTCGTTGCTCTCCATCCTCTCGCATATCCCTTGAGGCCAAACGGATCGAGCATCTCTTCGTCAACCTCACTCACCCGCGACCGGTTGCGACCGTAGGCTCTATCCGTCCCGAACGCCGAACGTACCATCGATCCGGAAGGTGTTTTCCGTGACCGCGTGACGTATCAGTTTTTGGTATCAGAGCCGAACGTTCCACTAGGTTGTATCTATCCTTTTAGCTTTCGTTTTGTGTTTTGTTTCTTTCCTTTTTCAAAAAAAACCATAAAAAGTTTCTTCTTTGTTTGCCGTTTGTGTTTTCGTTAGATCTTAGCTAAAGTTTGTTCCTTTTGTTGCTTTAGGTTGTTTCGTGTTAAAAGTTTGCGTCTTGCTTCGGGTTTCGTACTAGTGGCCTTGAAAACCACTCGCTTGAAGTTGTTTTGTTTTTAACCGGGTTCGGATCTTAGTGTTCTTCGTTGTGCTTGAGTGTTCTTCGTGTTCTTCTTTTCGTTTTCGTCATTAGGTTGCTAGATCTTTGGTTTCTTTTCCGTTTAGTGTTTGCGTGTTGTTGTGGACCTTGAAAATCCACGTGTTTTGTTTTTGGTCACGCGGTACCGTACCGTTTGTCCTTTTGCGATTTTTGTTTAGTCTTAGGTTGCTTTTTGCTTTTTGACCGTTCTCTCCAATCATTAGCTGGCTCATTTTGAATTAGATTCTCCCTTATCATCATTTCACAGCCTTTAACTCACGTGTGTTTGTTTTGGGACAAGTGGACCGCGTACGGACCAACCCGTGACCAACGACCCGTGTGACCATCGACCACCGATCATTGACCATTGACCACCGATCATCGACCATCAACCACCACCGTCTACCACCACCGGACATCCACTCCGACCAACTTTCCGACCATCCGCCATCACCGGCTACCCATCTCCGACCATCCGCCGCCGTCCAACCTTTTCCGGTACACCGGAATCCGTACCATGGCCGAACAAGACCCACCAATCGCACCAGTTCATCTACCCGATCTTGGAGTCATTTTGACCCAGATCCAAGCTCAAATGGGACGCATAGACCATCGGCTCAACCGATTAGAGCAAGCCATACCACCACCCGCACCCCGTGCACGACCAGTCCGAGACCAAAGACTTCCACCGGCCGATGACCAAGATCAAGACCAAGGTCAAGACGACATTCATACCTCAGATGAAGAAGACCTCGACTACCCAAGAAGAAGAAACAACCGCCGAGACCACGAGCGACCAATGGGTCCTAACCTCACCGGACCGTCTTGCAAACTCACCGTTCCCACCTTTGCGGGAAAAGTTGATCCGGAGGCCTACTTACAATGGGAGGGCCGAATGAACAAGGTTTTCTCTTGCTATCACTATCCGGAGCTACGTAAGGTGACCATAGCCGCCGCTCAACTCACGGACCACGCCCTTACTTGGTGGGACCGAGAAGTCGATGACCGACAACGGAATCACGAGAGACCCGTGTCCACTTGGGAAGCTATGAAAGCCATCATGAGACGCCGTTACATACCCCAATACTTTAGCCGCGACCTACAACGCCGATTTAGAAGATTGACCCAAGGAGCAAAGAGTGTTGAGGAATATTACGAAGACTTCGAGCATTTGAGGAACCGTCTACAACTAGAAGAGACCGAGGAGGCTTTGATAGCCCAATTTCTTGATGGTTTGAACGATCGGATCACGAGAAAAGTTGAGCGCCAAACCTACCATGGGTTTGAGGAAATGCTACATTTGGCCATCCAAGTGGAGCAACAAATCAAGAAGAAGACGTCTAGTCTTGTCCGGTAGTCCGAGTGGAGTCCCGTTTCAAGCCGAGAGACCAAGCACCCGACACAAAAGCTGACCCGAGACAACACCAACCCACGGACACACGTAGCCGAGACATCATTTGTTTCAAATGTCAAGGCCGAGGTCACTATGCCCGAGATTGTCCAAACCAACGTACCATGATCATTACCACCACCGGAGACTATGAATCCCAAGACGAAGACGAAGCCCCACAAGGCCAGGACATCGATTCCGAGATAGAGGAAGCCATTGCCAAACCGGAAGTTGGAGAACTCCTAATGATACGCCGCATGCTAAGCACAAGTCAAGCCACGGATGACTCCAACCAACGCGACAACATCTTCCACACCCGGTGCATGGTAAGTGGGAAGGTTTGTGGCTTGATCATTGATGGGGGCTCTTGCACCAATGTTGCGAGTTCCTATATGGTCAAGAAACTTTCTTTGGCTACCACAAGCCATCCCAAACCTTATAAGCTCAAATGGTTGAACAATAAATCCGTCATTCAAGTCTCGGAACAAGTGTTAGTTTCTTTTAGTGTCGGCCCCTATCAAGACCAAGTCTTGTGCGATGTTGTTCCTATGCAAGCTAGCCACCTATTGTTGGGTCGGCCTTGGCAATTTGATAAGAGGACATCGCATTGTGGCCTTACCAATGAGTATACTTTCACCCATGATAACAAACGGATTTGCTTGAAACCTTTGTCACCTTCCCAAGTTAATGAAATGCAATCGAAAATGTCTAGCGAACCTAGCTCTAAGACAAATTTCTTGATTAATTCTAGTGATGTTAGGAGATCACTATGTGACTCCTCTTGCCAAGTGTTACTAATGGTTTTCAAAGTTGTTTTGACTATAGATTGCGCAGATAAGTCTATTCCCGAGGAAATCAAGACCATTATCAAGCGTTTCCAAGACGTGTTCCCGGAAGAATTACCGCATGGACTACCACCTATCCGAGGGATTGAACATCAAATAGACCTTATTCCGGGAGCTCAATTACCAAACCGACCAGCCTATAGAGTCAACCCAACCGAAGCTAAAGAACTAGAGAAACAAGTGGGAGACCTCATGAAGCAAGGATATGTCCGAAAAAGCCTTAGCCCTTGTGTCGTGCCGGTTCTATTAGTGCCCAAGAAAGATGGTTCATGGAGAATGTGCGTGGATTGCCGAGCCGTCAACAACATAACCGTCAAGTACCGCCATCCGATTCCAAGACTAGATGACATGTTAGATGAGCTAGATGGAGCCATTATCTTCACCAAGATCGACCTCAAGAGTGGATATCACCAAGTCCGGATAAAAGAAGGTGATGAATGGAAGACCGCTTTCAAGACCAAGCAAGGCCTATACGAATGGCTAGTCATGCCCTTAGGCCTATCCAATGCCCCATCCACCTTCATGCGGTTAATGAATCACATCCTTAGACCTTTCATTAATAAATTTGTTGTGGTATATTTTGATGATATTTTGATCTATAGCCGTAGCCTATAGGATCACTTGGTCCATCTTGATGCGGTTTTGGCCACACTTCGAGAAGAAAAGCTATATGCTAACTTCAAGAAGTGTGTCTTCGGTACTAATGAGTTAGTCTTTCTAGGTTTTGTTGTAAGTAAGCAGGGACTTAGAGTGGATCAAGAGAAAATCCAAGCAATAGAGGAATGGCCTACACCAACATCCGTTAGCCAAGTCCGAAGCTTTCATGGTTTAGCAAGTTTTTATCGGCGTTTTGTCAAGGATTTTAGCACTATAGCCGCACCACTTACCGCCATCACCAAGAAGAATGAGGAATTCACATGGGGTCCGAACCAAGAGGCATCTTTCCGAGAGCTTAAGAGGAGATTAACCCAAGCACCGCTTCTAGTTTTGCCCAACTTCGAGAAGACCTTTGAAGTAGAGTGTGATGCATCCGGCATAGGGATTGGAGCAGTTCTAACCCAAGGGGGTAAACCCGTGGCCTATTTTAGTGAGAAACTACACGGACCAACTCTCAACTACCCAACCTATGACAAGGAACTATACGCTTTGGTCCGGGCCATGGAAACTTGGCAACATTGCCTATTGCCAAGAGAGTTTGTGATCCATACGGATCATGAGACCTTGAAGCATCTCCGGGGTCAAACCAATTTGAAGAAGAGACACACCAAGTGGCTAGAGTTCATAGAGTCATTCCCATACGTTATCAAGTACAAGAAAGGCAAAGAGAATGTTGTAGCCGATGCATTGTCTAGGAGGCACGCTTTGATTACCACCATGGAGGCAAGAGTTTTGGGTTTTGAGGCATTGAAGGAAGCATACAAAGAGGATCCGAAGTTTGGGGAGAACTATAGAGATCACGGCAAAGGAATTCACTCACGGTTCTACGTTCAAGAGGGTTTTCTTTTTAGGGATAGGAGGCTTTGTATACCCGCCGGTTCCATCCGAACCTTATTGATGGAAGAAGCTCATGGAGGAGGCCTTACCGGTCACTTTGGGATTACTAAGACTTTGGAAGTCTTAAAGGAGCATTTCTATTGGCCTAAGATGAAGCGCATGGTCGAGAAGTTCGTAGGCCGTTGCATTACTTGCCGGACCGCCAAGTCTACCCCACGGCCTCATGGTCTATACACGCCTTTACCCATTCCGGATGGACCATGGGTCGATTTGTCAATGGATTTTCTACTTGGGTTGCCTAGCCAATATCGTAAGGACTCCATATTTGTAGTGGTTGACCGATTCTCCAAGATGGCACACTTCATACCTTGCAACAAGTCATCGGACGCCACGGCCTTAGCCAACTTGTTCTTTCGGGAAGTCGTTAGGCTCCATGGGATACCCGTAGCATCGTGTCGGACCGAGACCCCAAGTTCCTTGGACACTTTTGGAGAACTCTATGGAGGAAAATGGGAACCAAGCTGTTATACTCAACCGCATGTCACCCTCAAACGGATGGTCAAACCGAGGTCGTTAACCGGACCTTGGGAGCTTTGATCCGAACCACCGTAGCAAGAAACCCGGGTACTTGGCTAGAGCTACTTCCTCTTATGGAGTTCGCATATAATCAGTCCGTACATTCGACAACCAAGAAATCTCCGTTTGAAGTGGTCTACGGATTCAAACCCTTAACCCCCATGCAATTGCTACCGTTACCGCCGAATGAGATTAAGTGTCAAGATGGATTAGCCAAGGCTGAATTGATCAAGAAAGTACACGCCGAAGTCCGAGAGAACTTGGAAAGGAAGACCGAGCAATATGCGCGTCAAGCCAACCAACACCGAAAGGCCATGATCTTTAAGACGGGAGATTGGGTTTTGGTTACATTTGAGGCCAGAGAGGTTCCCACAGCGTAGGAAAGACAAGCTAAGCCCAAGAGGAGATGGACCTTTTCAAGTCATCGAGCGGATCAACGACAACGCCTACCGCTTGGAGCTCCCTGGTACGTACAACACTTCTACGTCCTTTAATGTTGCTGACTTGGTCCCGTTTGATGTAGGTGATGATGAAGAAGTTCTGAGGTCAGAACCTTCCCAAGGGGGAGGGGATAATGAGACCCAACCTACCGGACAGCGTACGGACAGCAACCCGGACCAAAGCCGGGATGAGGCACGGGACGAAGAACAGACCGGGACGACTCAAAGTACACGGACAGCGACCAAGGCACCTCAGATCTTCCCGGGAGCTATCACAAGGTCCAGGAGCACCGCACGAGGCCTTTTGATCAAGTGCAATGCATTCGCGGACGAGTTCATCCGAACGTATGACCCACGGTCGTACGGTCCCATTGGACCCGATCATCCGGATGACCATGAGGTTGTCCGGACCGTTTTCACCATCACTAGGTGAAAACACGAAAGTCACTAAGGAAATTGGTACTCTTTTTCCCTACTTAGGTTTTTCCCATTGGGTTTACTAAGAGGGTTTTAACGAGGCCAAGGAACTTAGCGCATCGCCTATATAAAGGCCGCTTAGGCCATTTGTAAGGTTTAGCTTCTTTGAAATAAAAAAAATCAGTTTCCTTTTCTTTCTCATTTGTTGCGAAAGTACTGAGAGCTCCTTAGAGCCTTTGAATCGGTTTCAAAGTCTCTAAGTGTAACCGTATCACGAGCTTCATCAACCCTCGTGTGTCGTTACTTCATTCCGCAACCACGCACCATTCACCGAGTCACTACCAGTTCGAGTATCTCGCTGGTCGTTGCTCTCCATCCTATCGCATATCCCTTGAGGCCAAACGGATCGAGCATCTCTTCGTCAACCTCACTCACCCGCGACCGGTTGCGACCATAGGCTCTATCCGTCCCGAACGCCGAACGTACCATCGATCCGGAAGGTGTCTTCCGTGACCGCGTGACGTATCAGCAATGGTTAAGTCTTAGATTCGAGGACGAATCTCATATAAGTGGGGGAGAATTATAATGACCGTGTTCGGAAAATTCTAAGGAAAAAGGTTGAGAAAGGCTAAGGGAATCCGAATGTGAAGTACTTAGGTTGTTTTGGGAGGAACAGCCGAGCTAAATCAGCTCAAAACGTCGAGTCCGGAGTTTTCGGACCAAGGTCGACGGTTATTCGGACAGACTGCGCTTTTCGGACAAGGCCGGTCGGTGTTCGGACAAGGCAGTTGGGACTGT
>CM022181.2:5739901-5744901 GCA_011420285.2 Erysimum cheiranthoides
CAGTGTTTTACAATATTAAACCAATTCGGCATGAAGTTAAATCCTGCGAAGTGTACTTTCGGGGTACCATCAAGAGAATTTCTGGGTTATATCGTAACTGAGAGAGGGATTGAGGCAAATCCAACTCAAATCAACGCATTCTTGAGCACTGAATAGGTTTATCTCGCAATCCACCGATAAGTGTCTCCCTTTTTATCAGTTACTAAAGGGAAATAAATAGTTCATCTGGGACGATGAATGCGAGAGAGCTTTTTCTCAACTCAAGGAATATTTGACAACGCCTCCTATACTGTCCAAACCTGAAGCTGAGGAAAAATTATATTTATACGTCTCAGTATCGAGTCATTCAGTCAGCGGCGTTCTAGTCCGAGATGACAGCGGCGAGCAGAAATCGATTTACTATGTTAGTAAAACTCTTCTTGATGCCGAAACACGGTATTCGATGATGGAAAAATTAGCATTAGCGGTGGTGATGTCAGCTCGCAAGTTGCGGCCATACTTTCAATCACATCCAGTCGAGGTATTGACCTCCCATCCATTACGAGCTATTTTACATAGTCCAGGTCAGTCAGGAAGGTTGGCCAAGTGGGCAGTAGAGTTAAGCGAGTACGATATCGAGTACAAAGGAAGGACCAGTGCGAAAGCGCAAGTTTTGGCAGATTTCCTAACCGAATTACCAACCTCAGGCTCAATTGATGAGCCGGGTGCAGAAAATATGTGGAGACTCCACGTTGACGGGTCTTCATCTAAACACGGTTCAGGAATTGGTGTCAGACTTATCGCACCCGGAAGGGAGGTGATAGAGCAATCTTTTCGACTTATTTTTCCAGCATCAAATAATGAGGCAGAGTATGAGGCCTTAATAGCCGGAATGCGCCTTGCAGCGGGCTTGAGTGTGAACGAACTCACGGTCTACTGCGATTCACAGCTCGTAGTTAACCAGTTTAATGGAGATTATGAAGCTAAGGATCGGCGAATGGAAGCTTACCTCCGCTTGGTCAAAAATTTAGCTGCAAACTTTAAACATTTCGAACTCATCCGGATTCCCCAGAGTGAAAACAATTCGGCAGATGCGTTAGCGGCCTTAGCTTCCACTTCGGATCCAGATCTTAAAAGGATCATTCCGGTTGAGAGTATTATATCTCTGAGCATTTCAATTCAAGACCAAGTAGCTGTTGTTACCAGATCAAAATTCAGGGCGAATCCGAGTGGCCAAACTGAATCACTTCTGAACAAAAGAGTTCGAAAGACCCCTGCCTAGCGAGCATCCGTAGAAAAGCCTTCCGAAGAACCCGAATCACACGAGGCAAATGATGAAGTAATAGAAACTGGAGCAACTGAAGCTGACACATCAGATTTGACACCAGAACCGAAACAACAACCTCGCGAGGTACAATTCGACGTAACACCCAAAGTCTGGGGGAGTGATTGGAGAATTCCGATTAAGAGGTATATTGAATTTGGAGAACTTCCGGAGGGCAAATGGAGGGCTCGAAAATTACGCATACAAAGCGCAAAGTATTGTTTGATACGTGGAACACTTTACAGGCGCGGCCTGAGTGACCCATATTTATTATGCATCCACGGAGAAGAGACATATGTCGTTACAGCAGAGACACATGAGGGGTTATGTGGAAGTCATTCGTCAGGTCGAACAATGGCGTTCAAAATCAAAAGACAAGGTTATTATTGGCCAACAATGGTAACGGATTGTGAGAAGTACGCTCGGCGTTGTAAAAAATGTCAGCAGCATGCACCATTAATTCATCAGCCTTCGGAACTTTTATCTTCCATCACGGCTCCTTACCCATTCATGCGGTGGTCGATGGATATCATCGGACCGTTGCATCGGTCAACTAGAGGAGTACAATTCTTACTCGTTCTTACAGATTACTTCTCCAAGTGGGTCGAGGCGAAAGCCTATGTTTCGATAAAGGATACTCAGGTTAAGACCTTCTTGTGGAAACATATCATCTGTCGCCATGGTATTCCGTCCGAAATAGTTACTGATAATAGGTCACAATTCATCTCGGCGGATTTTGAAAATTTCTGTTCTTCTTGGAAGATTAAGATTAGCTACTCAATACCTCGGTACCCACAGGGGAATGGTCAAGCAGAGGCAACAAACAAATTGATTCTGTCCAACTTAAAGAAGCGCTTAACTACTTATAAAGGAGGTTGGTATGATGAGTTGCAACCAGTGCTATGGGCTTACCGGACAACTCCATGACGAGCCACTGGGGAAACTCCATTTTCTCTTGTGTACGGCATGGAAGCGGTCGTACCGTCCGAAAACGAGGTACTGGGATTACGTCGGAACGAACTGCCTCGTAACGAAGTAATGAATACTCAAAATCTTGAAGATACGTTGGACACAATTGACGAACGACGAGATCGCGCACTGATTCGTTTACAGAATTACCAGCAAACTGCAGCACGGTATTATAACTCTAAAGTTAAAAATCGACCTTTAAAAGTCGGGGACTTTGTCCTTCGCCGCGTTTTTGAAAACAAAAAAGAAGACGGCGCAGGGAAGCTCGGAATTAACTGGGAGGGACCTTACGAGGTCTCTGAGATAGTTCGGAATGGCGTGTATCGGCTAAAGGAGCAGGATGGAACAGACGTTCCACGTCCTTGGAACATCCTAAATTTGAAAAAGTTTTATGCTTAAATTTTTTCTTTGTAAAATGAACTACGATTTGGCTTGATCCCTGCAAAGGGTACTGATGGGGCTGGATTAGAGCCTTCTCTTGTTTCACCTAAAAATAAATCTCAGGAGTTTAACCTCGGTGAAAACAACTAATATGGTTGCAAGTGCACAACCTATCAATTGTAGTACTTAAGGTATCGTCCACGGAAAAGGTGTACCAAAGCGAATCAAACAGAACTCGAATAGGGCTAAGGACAAAATAGAGCGTTGGTTTGGGGTTTTTAGTTATTTGTCACTGAATAACCTAAAAGCAGAGAAAGCAAATAAAAAGCAAGAAACTAAAACTAACTAAAAGCAAGTAAACTAACCTAAACTAAACTAAGTAAACGAAACGAAAAGAAAGCAAACTAAACCTAAAAGCAAAGCAACGAAATAGATAAGCGAATTCAATAAGATAACAAGCGTTGGGCAGTCTGGGGGTTCTCAGGGTTTCACGGTTCTCACAACATAAAGAAAGCTAAGATACGATCGTTAATGAATCTCCAACTACAAACACGGTTATGAAGTAACCCACGTTCGTTTGATTAAATCCTAAATTCCATAGACCCGACGGTGTCCTGGTCACTCTTTTGGTAAAGGCATGAAGTCAGCATTAAGAACAAGTTGCTAAGTACACGAAGTCTACCCCTATCTCAAGCACACAGGAGTATAAGGTCGTTCGGCTTCTAGGCTAGGTCCGATTCAATCGTCATCTAAAATACCATATGCATCAAGGTGTACAGTCTCTCAGCATTACGTGTTATAATAAACCTAGAAGAGAGAAGCATGAAATAAACGAATATAGATCTAGCAACCTAACGTGATCGAACCGCTAATCCCCTTTGAATCACCCCATAAACTCAACTAAGTAAACTACTCGCACATATTGAAATCAACCATGAAAGCGTTAAAGAAAGAAATCAAAAGCATAAAACTAGAATAGATTAAGAAACGCTTAGGGTTTAGAAAACACTTCTCCAAACGAGTAGAGAGATGTAGATCTATCCCAAGAAACAAAGTAGTAACAAAGCAAAGCAAAGAAACAAAAGAGATAACAGAGAAGTAAACGGTGAAGGAGCTTAAAGGGACGTCCAAGGAGGCTCCTTAAACCTTCACGTCTTCTTCTCCTAGCGGCGGCTGCTCCTTTAACTCGTCACAAAAAGGGCATGTATGAGCACACAAAACCCTAAGGCTTAGAGGTGTATTTATAGAGTTCTGCGATGACGGCTACTAGGGTTAGGGTTTCCTCCGGGTCGAAACTTGGTGTCTTGGGCCAAATGATGTGGGCTTCTTATGTTGCACTTCTGGGCCTTAAATGAGACTAAAACGTGTGTCTTGGCCGCATGGTCGGACTCCCGTCGTGCGGTGATGAAGGTCTTGGCCGCACGGTCGTGGCTCAGCCGGACAAATGGACAGGTCGGTCTTTAAGCGATCATAACTTCTGAATGGTAACTCGGATTGGGACGATTCCACTTGGAGATGAATCTTGACTCTCCTAGCTTTCCAATGAAACCAATAGCTCCAAATTTGATGCAGGGGAAGGTCTCCAGCGAATGCCAAACTTCTGATGGTCTGAAACTGTCCTTCAAGTCCTTTTTGCTCCCTTTTGGTCATTTTCCCCTAAAACCTGTAAGAGCTCTTTGATCTTGCAAATAGTAAGTTATTGGCTCTACTACATCAGAAATGTATCAAATCCATCCTAAAACACTTTGAAAACCATAGCTAAAATGGGCGAAAATACGATGTTATCAACTCCCCCAGACTTAAACTTTACGTCTTAGCAAGTTTCTACCGCCGGTTTGTCAAGGATTTTAGTACTATAGCCGCGCCTCTTACCACCATTACCAAGAAGAGTGAAGAGTTCACATGGGGGCCTAACCAAGAAGCATCCTTCAAAGAACTCAAGAAAAGATTGACACAAGCACCTCTCCTAGTCCTACCAAGCTTCGAGAAGACATTTGAGGTTGAATGTGATGCATCCAGCATCGGGATTGGGGCTGTCCTAACTCAAGGGGGCAAACCCGTGGCTTACTTTAGTGAGAAGTTACATGGCCCGACACTCAATTATCCAACCTATGACAAAGAATTGTATGCTTTGATCTGAGCCATGGAGACTTGGCAATACTACCTACTACCGAGAGAATTTGTCATCCACACGGACCATGAGACATTGAAACACATTAGAGTCCAAACCAACTTGAAGAAGAGGCACGCGAAGTGGCTAGAGTTCATTGAGGCTTTCCCATACGTCATCAAATACAAGAAGGGTAAAGAGAATGTTGTAGCCGACGCATTGTCTAGGAGGCACGTT
>CM022181.2:5762401-5763461 GCA_011420285.2 Erysimum cheiranthoides
CGTGGTCCGTGGGTCAATCCGGGTTGATCGTGGTCACGTCCCTCGTCCCGGCTATCGAGGGGGCATTCGCCCCCACAGTCTTTCGTCCGGACGTGCACACCCGTCGACCCTACGGACGACAGTCACCGTCCTGAAACTTATGCCTCGAGTAACTTTCGAAAAGTCCCGGACTGATGCTAATGTTTTTCGACCGAAATGCCCTAAATACATCATTAAAGAGTTCTAGAAGAGAATTGCACAAAAAAAAAAAATGGACCGGGTCACCGTCCGGACGTACACACCCGTCGACCCTACGGACGACAGTCACCGTCCTGAAACTTATGCCTCGAGTAACTTTTGAAAAGTCCCGGACTGATGCTAATGTTTTTCGACCGAAATGCCTTAAATACATCATTAAAGAGTTCAGGATGTGAAGTTCACAACAAAAGTGTCCACGGAGCTCCGGCTAGACCATGATCATCCGAGTTTTGTAAAATACAAAAGAAATAGTTAGAGTGCTCCAAAAATTCTGAAACTTTACAGATAATTAAGTTTAATTATCCTTATGAAGCCTGCAAAAATTCAGAAAAAAATTCCTTGTAGTTTTTTTTTTATGGCACCAGTGACTCCTCAGACACTTCAATGTCTCCTGGTGCCAGGGCCAGAAAAGTCCATAAACCTATATAGGGGGGTGGGAGTTGGTGAGTGTCCGGGCAGACCGAGGTCCCCTCTACTCGGTTCCGGACGTGGGTAGCGATCGAGGTGGGCGAACTGGATATGGACCCTAGCGATGACCGACCGACCGACCGCCGGCACGGTCACCGGAAAACTTTTCCGGCGACTTTTCCGGCGATCGGTTTTGCTGCTTTTTCGGATTTTTCCAGCTTCCTCGACGCTACCCGAGGGTAATGATCGTGCTTTGATGGGAAGCATGTGAACCCTCAGCCTTCGGTTCGTCTCCCATGGACGATGGGTTGCCTTTTGCCGAAGCGGATGGGCGTGGCTTTGTTGGGAAGTCATGGATCCGCCTAGGCCGTCCCGACGGGTAGCAAGGAGGCGTCGTCGCCCATGGACGCGTTTA
>CM022181.2:5793493-5810993 GCA_011420285.2 Erysimum cheiranthoides
TTCTATTCTGATTTTTTTTTTTTTTAGAAATCGTTAAGTGTTGGAACTTTAATTCGGGGGAAAGGGTTACCATTGTTTTCCATGCAAGCCATTAGGTATGAACAAAGAGTCAAGCCCTTAGAAACACTAACCACATCAATGAGGTAAAAGGAAGAGCTCAGAAATTGGCTCAGGCTTTAGTGGATTCTGCTGGAAACTCGGCTGCCTCTGGTTCACCGCTCAATCATTGGATTTTTCTGGAGTCGAATTCAGACTTAATCTACAGCATTAATCAACCAGGCAATATAGAAAAGTAAAAAGTTCATTGTTTCCAAACAGATTTTGACTCAATAAAACAAAAGAAAATGACTCAAAGTGTTAGTAAAAATCAAAAAATCAAAACCAAAACAAAGAAAAATACGTTAGTATTTTCCTCCCCCAGACTTAAGTAACACTGTCCTCAGTGGTACCAAGCCATAGGATTGGAAAGAAAAAATAAAAAGAATTGAAAATTAATTAAACTTAGGATTTTTGAGTCGAAGAACCTGCTTGACGGGTAAGTGTCGATCGATGCTCAGTAATAGTGTCGATCGACACCATGTATGAGGCATACGATTTTGAAGCAGAAAGCTGCAATTGTTGAAGTTCCTTTGAGTTTTCACACATGATTCCTAAAGCTGAGCTGCAGAAAACAATCAAACACAAAGTAAAAACTCCAAATGCCATAGATAATCCATAAGTTTAAATAGAAATCAACCAAGTTAGATGAAAAAGAAAATCCTAAAAAGAGAAAAACCAAAAGTAAGAAATTGGGTTGCCTCCCAATAAGCGCTTCTTTTTAGTCATTAGCTAGACTTTGTCGAGGCTCATGTGTCAGGTGGCTCAGAAGGTGGCAATAAATGCTTCTTGGAAGAAAGTCTCCTCATCCATGGTGGCTTATAAGCATGAGGGGAATGAGGTTTTCCAAGGAATTTAGGAACAGCCAAAGGGTGGGACTTAGCTATGGGTGGGATACTTCGTTTACCTGCACAATCATCAAAAGAAGAAACAAGCCCTCTACGAGAATCTCGTGGCTTGGTTAACTGCAAAACAGTTTTTACCCCTTTGAAATTCTTATTGATGAAAGGAGAAGATGTGGGTAAAGAAGATGTGTACCTTTGCTTTTCCCGAGGTGTATGAAGTGGAGGAGGTGAAGCTTTCTGTTGTGGAGCAGCTCTCTGACTTGAAGCATCGATAACGTCCCAAGAAACAACTCCTTTAGGAAAATTAGGTTCAGCACGTCTAGAGTGTCGATCGACACAGGTGGTAGTGTCGATCGGCACTACCTCCGCAACTTGTATATGTGAACGCTTTCTGCAACTCAACTTAGCAATCCGTGTTTCTGTCACAAACACATCTTCCTCCATAAACTTGTCTCTGATATGAACCTCTTCATGGAGCCTATTGCTGAATAGATGATCACCACTCCAATCTTCAAGCTTAGAAGCTTGCTCACTAGAACCAAACTTATCGACATACCCAGCAGTAATGTCGTCTAAGGTCTCCATAGAGAAGGCTTGCATGCTAACCTGTTCAGAAGCGATCACCTTGTCCTTCTTCTGTTTCTTCTTCTTTGGTTCAAGGTTTAGGAAGATAGCATTGATATCCCTGGTCAGCAAAGCTCCTTCTTCGGGAGTCAAGTCATTATGAACCATCCTCTTGACAAGCCTCTGAATAGGAGGAGAAGTCTCTAGTAATCCATTCTCTGGAAGCTCTTCTTTGATTTTAGCCATCATAGCTCTGCATCTTATCTTTTCCATCTCTTGCTTGCTCTTCCTGGGCTTGGGGTAAGGTACCTTAGGCTTGTAGGGAACAGATGGTGGAATCACAAGGTAAGGAAGCTCCGGTCTGAATGAGTGTCGATCGACACCGTGTATGGTGTGTCGATCGTCACTTGTATCTGGTGTCGAGCTTGCAGCATTGTTCTCGGTCGATATGGCTTCGTCATGACTCGACGTTTCAGAGATTTCTGAAGGTGTCGATCGATACCCTTGGGTGGTGTCGATCGATGCTAACGTCTGGACTCGAGAAATCTGAGAAATTTGAGTGTCGAGTATCCGCACATGAGTTTTTACTGCCTCAATTCTCCCATTCAGATCATAGGACATCGCGTCAATCTTAGCTGTGAAGTCCTCCTTGAATTGCTGCTGGCATTCCATAATCTTCCTGATCTTAGAGTCCATCTCATTCTGCTCAATTTCCCTGACATCATCTATTTCCCTTATCGAAACAACATTGCAGGTCCTCAGGTGGTGGTTCTCAGTTCGTCTAGGTGAACGTTCATCTGGTGGTACCCAAACTTCGCACATCTTCCTTTGACTTTCAAGAATCCGATCGCAGGTAGACATGATCCTACCCTTTGGTGTGGGTGGGGAAGGAGGATGGTAGAAGCGAGCTTCAGAGTCTCTCGTGAAGCTGAAGTGGCTAGGCGGGGAGTGGGATTGGTAGTAGCCAGCATCATAATCTCTCGTGAAGCTGAAGCTACTCCCACTGGCATTCATGTTTCCTGCTAGTTCCCTGAAACACACAAGAAAAAGCAAAAACAGAATGCGTTAGTAACAAAAGAAAAATAAAAGCTTAGACTAAATTCTAACTTAAATCTAATGGTGAATAAAAGACTCCCCGGCAACGGCGCCAAAATTTGATGTGCTCAAATTTACCCTAGAGCTACTCTCTCAAATTAAGAGATCAATTGCAGTACTTAGGGATCGAATCCACAGGGACTCCAATTCACACAATAGACTATCAGTGTCGAATAAAGCTAAACCAAAAATATTAAATTAAAAGAAACAATAAGAAAGCAAATAAATAAGAAGTGAAATCAATTAGAGAAAAACGTTAAGCTCAGGGAATTCTCAGGTAATTCAGAATTGCAGGACAAAACAATTATCAGGATTGATTAAGAACCATTCTAGAACTCAAATCACAATTGTATAATTAACCAACTGTCGTTGCGAGAATTATCTAAATAAAGAAACAAGGAAACCAAATGTCTTTGCGAATCCTAAGAATTTAAATCAGCATTAATGATCAGGTTTGATAAGTTCACAAAATCCCTAAACCAAATGTCTTTGCGAATAGGAGAAATTGCTCATCTAAGATAATTCAGGCAATCAATTACACTGTCGTGTCAACTAATCAACCTAAGATCAGATTCCAGGTAGCTAAGCTAGAATAAGCATTAAACACAATCCAGATGAAGAAATCTATTGATTCAATCCTAAATAATCTAGCAACCTAACAATTCATGAATTCCTTTAAAAACCCTAAACTTAACAAGAGATCTACTCAAACATAATGAATGAAACAAACATCATGATAAGAATAGATATCATATAAGAATCAAAAGAAGTAAAGGAGTTCTGAATCTTCTCTCTGCAAAGAGATCTGATTCTTCTCTCCAAAATCTCTCAAGAACAATTAGAAAACAAAGCTCTGCCTTCGAAAAGGACTTAGGTCTAAACAATGACCTTAAAAACCTATATATATGTCTAAAAACACGTCCAGGGCTTCATAGTAGACTTCTGGGCCTTTTGGGGCGAAACTGAGCCCGTGCAATTTCTGTGCAGTCTTCGTGCAAAACTCGTGCGAAACTCGTGACGGACCCGTGTCGACCGTGCAAAACTGGTATCGATCGATACTACATTGAAAACTGACTTTCTGCTCCGTTTTTTGCACCAAAACGTCCCATTGTCTCCAAGTAGCCCCCAGAACGCACAAAGACCTGAAAATACCTGAAAATGCTAGAAAAACACCTAAAACATAAAAGAATAAAGACTTATATCATGGTTAAAATCCATAAAAACCATGATATATCAACTCCCCCAGACTTAGCCTTTGCTTGCCCTCAAGCAAAACAGAAACTAAACCCGTAGAAAGAAGTTTGAAAACAGGAAACTCACCTTTGCCATAAGTACAATGCCTTGGTCATTTCGAACCAATCCACATGCCTAGCAGAAAAGTCTAAAGACTAACCACCATGTACTTCTCCGCTGAAATCACAATGAAACCAAGAAACAAACCAGAATTCCACAACATTCACCATAAAAACCCTCATCGCCGGGTCTCATCAATGAAATCAATGCACCAGAACCTTCTAGACTCATTCAATGTACTCTACCATCAAGAACAATACACTTCCAACGCAAAATAACTTACTTCCCCCAGACTTATCCACTTACACACTCTTGTTTCTTTTCTTTTTTCTTTTTATTTATTCATTTTTTTGAAAGAAGAGCAAATTTCCATGAGGTCTGAAGTATGCAAGGGGGTAACCATGCATCCCTCAGTTCACTTCAACCTGATTCTTAAGAACAAAAGTGATCCTTCAAGACAAGAGCAGAATAATGGGATCATCGATTCTCATCTACCCTCTAACTCGCAAGAAATCAACTCATCTTCTATTCTGATTTTTTTTTTTTTTTAGAAATCGTTAAGTGTTGGAACTTTAATTCGGGGGAAAGGGTTACCATTGTTTTCCATGCAAGCCATTAGGTATGAACAAAGAGTCAAGCCCTTAGAAACACTAACCACATCAATGAGGTAAAAGGAAGAGCTCAGAAATTGGCTCAGGCTTTAGTGGATTCTGCTGGAAACTCGGCTGCCTCTGGTTCACCGCTCAATCATTGGATTTTTCTGGAGTCGAATTCAGACTTAATCTACAGCATTAATCAACCAGGCAATATAGAAAAGTAAAAAGTTCATTGTTTCCAAACAGATTTTGACTCAATAAAACAAAAGAAAAATGACTCAAAGTGTTAGTAAAAATCAAAAAATCAAAACCAAAACAAAGAAAAATACGTTAGTATTTTCCTCCCCCAGACTTAAGTAACACTGTCCTCAGTGGTACCAAGCCATAGGATTGGAAAGAAAAAATAAAAAGAATTGAAAATTAATTAAACTTAGGATTTTTGAGTCGAAGAACCTGCTTGACGGGTAAGTGTCGATCGATGCTCAGTAATAGTGTCGATCGACACCATGTATGAGGCATACGATTTTGAAGCAGAAAGCTGCAATTGTTGAAGTTCCTTTGAGTTTTCACACATGATTCCTAAAGCTGAGCTGCAGAAAACAATCAAACACAAAGTAAAAACTCCAAATGCCATAGATAATCCATAAGTTTAAATAGAAATCAACCAAGTTAGATGAAAAAGAAAATCCTAAAAAGAGAAAAACCAAAAGTAAGAAATTGGGTTGCCTCCCAATAAGCGCTTCTTTTTAGTCATTAGCTAGACTTTGTCGAGGCTCATGTGTCAGGTGGCTCAGAAGGTGGCAATAAATGCTTCTTGGAAGAAAGTCTCCTCATCCATGGTGGCTTATAAGCATGAGGGGAATGAGGTTTTCCAAGGAATTTAGGAACAGCCAAAGGGTGGGACTTAGCTATGGGTGGGATACTTCGTTTACCTGCACAATCATCAAAAGAAGAAACAAGCCCTCTACGAGAATCTCGTGGCTTGGTTAACTGCAAAACAGTTTTTACCCCTTTGAAATTCTTATTGATGAAAGGAGAAGATGTGGGTAAAGAAGATGTGTACCTTTGCTTTTCCCGAGGTGTATGAAGTGGAGGAGGTGAAGCTTTCTGTTGTGGAGCAGCTCTCTGACTTGAAGCATCGATAACGTCCCAAGAAACAACTCCTTTAGGAAAATTAGGTTCAGCACGTCTAGAGTGTCGATCGACACAGGTGGTAGTGTCGATCGGCACTACCTCCGCAACTTGTATATGTGAACGCTTTCTGCAACTCAACTTAGCAATCCGTGTTTCTGTCACAAACACATCTTCCTCCATAAACTTGTCTCTGATATGAACCTCTTCATGGAGCCTATTGCTGAATAGATGATCACCACTCCAATCTTCAAGCTTAGAAGCTTGCTCACTAGAACCAAACTTATCGACATACCCAGCAGTAATGTCGTCTAAGGTCTCCATAGAGAAGGCTTGCATGCTAACCTGTTCAGAAGCGATCACCTTGTCCTTCTTCTGTTTCTTCTTCTTTGGTTCAAGGTTTAGGAAGATAGCATTGATATCCCTGGTCAGCAAAGCTCCTTCTTCGGGAGTCAAGTCATTATGAACCATCCTCTTGACAAGCCTCTGAATAGGAGGAGAAGTCTCTAGTAATCCATTCTCTGGAAGCTCTTCTTTGATTTTAGCCATCATAGCTCTGCATCTTATCTTTTCCATCTCTTGCTTGCTCTTCCTGGGCTTGGGGTAAGGTACCTTAGGCTTGTAGGGAACAGATGGTGGAATCACAAGGTAAGGAAGCTCCGGTCTGAATGAGTGTCGATCGACACCGTGTATGGTGTGTCGATCGTCACTTGTATCTGGTGTCGAGCTTGCAGCATTGTTCTCGGTCGATATGGCTTCGTCATGACTCGACGTTTCAGAGATTTCTGAAGGTGTCGATCGATACCCTTGGGTGGTGTCGATCGATGCTAACGTCTGGACTCGAGAAATCTGAGAAATTTGAGTGTCGAGTATCCGCACATGAGTTTTTACTGCCTCAATTCTCCCATTCAGATCATAGGACATCGCGTCAATCTTAGCTGTGAAGTCCTCCTTGAATTGCTGCTGGCATTCCATAATCTTCCTGATCTTAGAGTCCATCTCATTCTGCTCAATTTCCCTGACATCATCTATTTCCCTTATCGAAACAACATTGCAGGTCCTCAGGTGGTGGTTCTCAGTTCGTCTAGGTGAACGTTCATCTGGTGGTACCCAAACTTCGCACATCTTCCTTTGACTTTCAAGAATCCGATCGCAGGTAGACATGATCCTACCCTTTGGTGTGGGTGGGGAAGGAGGATGGTAGAAGCGAGCTTCAGAGTCTCTCGTGAAGCTGAAGTGGCTAGGCGGGGAGTGGGATTGGTAGTAGCCAGCATCATAATCTCTCGTGAAGCTGAAGCTACTCCCACTGGCATTCATGTTTCCTGCTAGTTCCCTGAAACACACAAGAAAAAGCAAAAACAGAATGCGTTAGTAACAAAAGAAAAATAAAAGCTTAGACTAAATTCTAACTTAAATCTAATGGTGAATAAAAGACTCCCCGGCAACGGCGCCAAAATTTGATGTGCTCAAATTTACCCTAGAGCTACTCTCTCAAATTAAGAGATCAATTGCAGTACTTAGGGATCGAATCCACAGGGACTCCAATTCACACAATAGACTATCAGTGTCGAATAAAGCTAAACCAAAAATATTAAATTAAAAGAAACAATAAGAAAGCAAATAAATAAGAAGTGAAATCAATTAGAGAAAAACGTTAAGCTCAGGGAATTCTCAGGTAATTCAGAATTGCAGGACAAAACAATTATCAGGATTGATTAAGAACCATTCTAGAACTCAAATCACAATTGTATAATTAACCAACTGTCGTTGCGAGAATTATCTAAATAAAGAAACAAGGAAACCAAATGTCTTTGCGAATCCTAAGAATTTAAATCAGCATTAATGATCAGGTTTGATAAGTTCACAAAATCCCTAAACCAAATGTCTTTGCGAATAGGAGAAATTGCTCATCTAAGATAATTCAGGCAATCAATTACACTGTCGTGTCAACTAATCAACCTAAGATCAGATTCCAGGTAGCTAAGCTAGAATAAGCATTAAACACAATCCAGATGAAGAAATCTATTGATTCAATCCTAAATAATCTAGCAACCTAACAATTCATGAATTCCTTTAAAAACCCTAAACTTAACAAGAGATCTACTCAAACATAATGAATGAAACAAACATCATGATAAGAATAGATATCATATAAGAATCAAAAGAAGTAAAGGAGTTCTGAATCTTCTCTCTGCAAAGAGATCTGATTCTTCTCTCCAAAATCTCTCAAGAACAATTAGAAAACAAAGCTCTGCCTTCGAAAAGGACTTAGGTCTAAACAATGACCTTAAAAACCTATATATGTCTAAAAACACGTCCAGGGCTTCATAGTAGACTTCTGGGCCTTTTGGGGCGAAACTGAGCCCGTGCAATTTCTGTGCAGTCTTCGTGCAAAACTCGTGCGAAACTCGTGACGGACCCGTGTCGACCGTGCAAAACTGGTATCGATCGATACTACATTGAAAACTGACTTTCTGCTCCGTTTTTTGCACCAAAACGTCCCATTGTCTCCAAGTAGCCCCCAGAACGCACAAAGACCTGAAAATACCTGAAAATGCTAGAAAAACACCTAAAACATAAAAGAATAAAGACTTATATCATGGTTAAAATCCATAAAAACCATGATATATCAACTCCCCCAGACTTAGCCTTTGCTTGCCCTCAAGCAAAACAGAAACTAAACCCGTAGAAAGAAGTTTGAAAACAGGAAACTCACCTTTGCCATAAGTACAATGCCTTGGTCATTTCGAACCAATCCACATGCCTAGCAGAAAAGTCTAAAGACTAACCACCATGTACTTCTCCGCTGAAATCACAATGAAACCAAGAAACAAACCAGAATTCCACAACATTCACCATAAAAACCCTCATCGCCGGGTCTCATCAATGAAATCAATGCACCAGAACCTTCTAGACTCATTCAATGTACTCTACCATCAAGAACAATACACTTCCAACGCAAAATAACTTACTTCCCCCAGACTTATCCACTTACACACTCTTGTTTCTTTTCTTTTTTCTTTTTATTTATTCATTTTTTTGAAAGAAGAGCAAATTTCCATGAGGTCTGAAGTATGCAAGGGGGTAACCATGCATCCCTCAGTTCACTTCAACCTGATTCTTAAGAACAAAAGTGATCCTTCAAGACAAGAGCAGAATAATGGGATCATCGATTCTCATCTACCCTCTAACTCGCAAGAAATCAACTCATCTTCTATTCTGATTTTTTTTTTTTTTTAGAAATCGTTAAGTGTTGGAACTTTAATTCGGGGGAAAGGGTTACCATTGTTTTCCATGCAAGCCATTAGGTATGAACAAAGAGTCAAGCCCTTAGAAACACTAACCACATCAATGAGGTAAAAGGAAGAGCTCAGAAATTGGCTCAGGCTTTAGTGGATTCTGCTGGAAACTCGGCTGCCTCTGGTTCACCGCTCAATCATTGGATTTTTCTGGAGTCGAATTCAGACTTAATCTACAGCATTAATCAACCAGGCAATATAGAAAAGTAAAAAGTTCATTGTTTCCAAACAGATTTTGACTCAATAAAACAAAAGAAAAATGACTCAAAGTGTTAGTAAAAATCAAAAAATCAAAACCAAAACAAAGAAAAATACGTTAGTATTTTCCTCCCCCAGACTTAAGTAACACTGTCCTCAGTGGTACCAAGCCATAGGATTGGAAAGAAAAAATAAAAAGAATTGAAAATTAATTAAACTTAGGATTTTTGAGTCGAAGAACCTGCTTGACGGGTAAGTGTCGATCGATGCTCAGTAATAGTGTCGATCGACACCATGTATGAGGCATACGATTTTGAAGCAGAAAGCTGCAATTGTTGAAGTTCCTTTGAGTTTTCACACATGATTCCTAAAGCTGAGCTGCAGAAAACAATCAAACACAAAGTAAAAACTCCAAATGCCATAGATAATCCATAAGTTTAAATAGAAATCAACCAAGTTAGATGAAAAAGAAAATCCTAAAAAGAGAAAAACCAAAAGTAAGAAATTGGGTTGCCTCCCAATAAGCGCTTCTTTTTAGTCATTAGCTAGACTTTGTCGAGGCTCATGTGTCAGGTGGCTCAGAAGGTGGCAATAAATGCTTCTTGGAAGAAAGTCTCCTCATCCATGGTGGCTTATAAGCATGAGGGGAATGAGGTTTTCCAAGGAATTTAGGAACAGCCAAAGGGTGGGACTTAGCTATGGGTGGGATACTTCGTTTACCTGCACAATCATCAAAAGAAGAAACAAGCCCTCTACGAGAATCTCGTGGCTTGGTTAACTGCAAAACAGTTTTTACCCCTTTGAAATTCTTATTGATGAAAGGAGAAGATGTGGGTAAAGAAGATGTGTACCTTTGCTTTTCCCGAGGTGTATGAAGTGGAGGAGGTGAAGCTTTCTGTTGTGGAGCAGCTCTCTGACTTGAAGCATCGATAACGTCCCAAGAAACAACTCCTTTAGGAAAATTAGGTTCAGCACGTCTAGAGTGTCGATCGACACAGGTGGTAGTGTCGATCGGCACTACCTCCGCAACTTGTATATGTGAACGCTTTCTGCAACTCAACTTAGCAATCCGTGTTTCTGTCACAAACACATCTTCCTCCATAAACTTGTCTCTGATATGAACCTCTTCATGGAGCCTATTGCTGAATAGATGATCACCACTCCAATCTTCAAGCTTAGAAGCTTGCTCACTAGAACCAAACTTATCGACATACCCAGCAGTAATGTCGTCTAAGGTCTCCATAGAGAAGGCTTGCATGCTAACCTGTTCAGAAGCGATCACCTTGTCCTTCTTCTGTTTCTTCTTCTTTGGTTCAAGGTTTAGGAAGATAGCATTGATATCCCTGGTCAGCAAAGCTCCTTCTTCGGGAGTCAAGTCATTATGAACCATCCTCTTGACAAGCCTCTGAATAGGAGGAGAAGTCTCTAGTAATCCATTCTCTGGAAGCTCTTCTTTGATTTTAGCCATCATAGCTCTGCATCTTATCTTTTCCATCTCTTGCTTGCTCTTCCTGGGCTTGGGGTAAGGTACCTTAGGCTTGTAGGGAACAGATGGTGGAATCACAAGGTAAGGAAGCTCCGGTCTGAATGAGTGTCGATCGACACCGTGTATGGTGTGTCGATCGTCACTTGTATCTGGTGTCGAGCTTGCAGCATTGTTCTCGGTCGATATGGCTTCGTCATGACTCGACGTTTCAGAGATTTCTGAAGGTGTCGATCGATACCCTTGGGTGGTGTCGATCGATGCTAACGTCTGGACTCGAGAAATCTGAGAAATTTGAGTGTCGAGTATCCGCACATGAGTTTTTACTGCCTCAATTCTCCCATTCAGATCATAGGACATCGCGTCAATCTTAGCTGTGAAGTCCTCCTTGAATTGCTGCTGGCATTCCATAATCTTCCTGATCTTAGAGTCCATCTCATTCTGCTCAATTTCCCTGACATCATCTATTTCCCTTATCGAAACAACATTGCAGGTCCTCAGGTGGTGGTTCTCAGTTCGTCTAGGTGAACGTTCATCTGGTGGTACCCAAACTTCGCACATCTTCCTTTGACTTTCAAGAATCCGATCGCAGGTAGACATGATCCTACCCTTTGGTGTGGGTGGGGAAGGAGGATGGTAGAAGCGAGCTTCAGAGTCTCTCGTGAAGCTGAAGTGGCTAGGCGGGGAGTGGGATTGGTAGTAGCCAGCATCATAATCTCTCGTGAAGCTGAAGCTACTCCCACTGGCATTCATGTTTCCTGCTAGTTCCCTGAAACACACAAGAAAAAGCAAAAACAGAATGCGTTAGTAACAAAAGAAAAATAAAAGCTTAGACTAAATTCTAACTTAAATCTAATGGTGAATAAAAGACTCCCCGGCAACGGCGCCAAAATTTGATGTGCTCAAATTTACCCTAGAGCTACTCTCTCAAATTAAGAGATCAATTGCAGTACTTAGGGATCGAATCCACAGGGACTCCAATTCACACAATAGACTATCAGTGTCGAATAAAGCTAAACCAAAAATATTAAATTAAAAGAAACAATAAGAAAGCAAATAAATAAGAAGTGAAATCAATTAGAGAAAAACGTTAAGCTCAGGGAATTCTCAGGTAATTCAGAATTGCAGGACAAAACAATTATCAGGATTGATTAAGAACCATTCTAGAACTCAAATCACAATTGTATAATTAACCAACTGTCGTTGCGAGAATTATCTAAATAAAGAAACAAGGAAACCAAATGTCTTTGCGAATCCTAAGAATTTAAATCAGCATTAATGATCAGGTTTGATAAGTTCACAAAATCCCTAAACCAAATGTCTTTGCGAATAGGAGAAATTGCTCATCTAAGATAATTCAGGCAATCAATTACACTGTCGTGTCAACTAATCAACCTAAGATCAGATTCCAGGTAGCTAAGCTAGAATAAGCATTAAACACAATCCAGATGAAGAAATCTATTGATTCAATCCTAAATAATCTAGCAACCTAACAATTCATGAATTCCTTTAAAAACCCTAAACTTAACAAGAGATCTACTCAAACATAATGAATGAAACAAACATCATGATAAGAATAGATATCATATAAGAATCAAAAGAAGTAAAGGAGTTCTGAATCTTCTCTCTGCAAAGAGATCTGATTCTTCTCTCCAAAATCTCTCAAGAACAATTAGAAAACAAAGCTCTGCCTTCGAAAAGGACTTAGGTCTAAACAATGACCTTAAAAACCTATATATATGTCTAAAAACACGTCCAGGGCTTCATAGTAGACTTCTGGGCCTTTTGGGGCGAAACTGAGCCCGTGCAATTTCTGTGCAGTCTTCGTGCAAAACTCGTGCGAAACTCGTGACGGACCCGTGTCGACCGTGCAAAACTGGTATCGATCGATACTACATTGAAAACTGACTTTCTGCTCCCGTTTTTTGCACCAAAACGTCCCATTGTCTCCAAGTAGCCCCCAGAACGCACAAAGACCTGAAAATACCTGAAAATGCTAGAAAAACACCTAAAACATAAAAGAATAAAGACTTATATCATGGTTAAAATCCATAAAAACCATGATATATCAACTCCCCCAGACTTAGCCTTTGCTTGCCCTCAAGCAAAACAGAAACTAAACCCGTAGAAAGAAGTTTGAAAACAGGAAACTCACCTTTGCCATAAGTACAATGCCTTGGTCATTTCGAACCAATCCACATGCCTAGCAGAAAAGTCTAAAGACTAACCACCATGTACTTCTCCGCTGAAATCACAATGAAACCAAGAAACAAACCAGAATTCCACAACATTCACCATAAAAACCCTCATCGCCGGGTCTCATCAATGAAATCAATGCACCAGAACCTTCTAGACTCATTCAATGTACTCTACCATCAAGAACAATACACTTCCAACGCAAAATAACTTACTTCCCCCAGACTTATCCACTTACACACTCTTGTTTCTTTTCTTTTTTCTTTTTATTTATTCATTTTTTTGAAAGAAGAGCAAATTTCCATGAGGTCTGAAGTATGCAAGGGGGTAACCATGCATCCCTCAGTTCACTTCAACCTGATTCTTAAGAACAAAAGTGATCCTTCAAGACAAGAGCAGAATAATGGGATCATCGATTCTCATCTACCCTCTAACTCGCAAGAAATCAACTCATCTTCTATTCTGATTTTTTTTTTTTTTAGAAATCGTTAAGTGTTGGAACTTTAATTCGGGGGAAAGGGTTACCATTGTTTTCCATGCAAGCCATTAGGTATGAACAAAGAGTCAAGCCCTTAGAAACACTAACCACATCAATGAGGTAAAAGGAAGAGCTCAGAAATTGGCTCAGGCTTTAGTGGATTCTGCTGGAAACTCGGCTGCCTCTGGTTCACCGCTCAATCATTGGATTTTTCTGGAGTCGAATTCAGACTTAATCTACAGCATTAATCAACCAGGCAATATAGAAAAGTAAAAAGTTCATTGTTTCCAAACAGATTTTGACTCAATAAAACAAAAGAAAAATGACTCAAAGTGTTAGTAAAAATCAAAAAATCAAAACCAAAACAAAGAAAAATACGTTAGTATTTTCCTCCCCCAGACTTAAGTAACACTGTCCTCAGTGGTACCAAGCCATAGGATTGGAAAGAAAAAATAAAAAGAATTGAAAATTAATTAAACTTAGGATTTTTGAGTCGAAGAACCTGCTTGACGGGTAAGTGTCGATCGATGCTCAGTAATAGTGTCGATCGACACCATGTATGAGGCATACGATTTTGAAGCAGAAAGCTGCAATTGTTGAAGTTCCTTTGAGTTTTCACACATGATTCCTAAAGCTGAGCTGCAGAAAACAATCAAACACAAAGTAAAAACTCCAAATGCCATAGATAATCCATAAGTTTAAATAGAAATCAACCAAGTTAGATGAAAAAGAAAATCCTAAAAAGAGAAAAACCAAAAGTAAGAAATTGGGTTGCCTCCCAATAAGCGCTTCTTTTTAGTCATTAGCTAGACTTTGTCGAGGCTCATGTGTCAGGTGGCTCAGAAGGTGGCAATAAATGCTTCTTGGAAGAAAGTCTCCTCATCCATGGTGGCTTATAAGCATGAGGGGAATGAGGTTTTCCAAGGAATTTAGGAACAGCCAAAGGGTGGGACTTAGCTATGGGTGGGATACTTCGTTTACCTGCACAATCATCAAAAGAAGAAACAAGCCCTCTACGAGAATCTCGTGGCTTGGTTAACTGCAAAACAGTTTTTACCCCTTTGAAATTCTTATTGATGAAAGGAGAAGATGTGGGTAAAGAAGATGTGTACCTTTGCTTTTCCCGAGGTGTATGAAGTGGAGGAGGTGAAGCTTTCTGTTGTGGAGCAGCTCTCTGACTTGAAGCATCGATAACGTCCCAAGAAACAACTCCTTTAGGAAAATTAGGTTCAGCACGTCTAGAGTGTCGATCGACACAGGTGGTAGTGTCGATCGGCACTACCTCCGCAACTTGTATATGTGAACGCTTTCTGCAACTCAACTTAGCAATCCGTGTTTCTGTCACAAACACATCTTCCTCCATAAACTTGTCTCTGATATGAACCTCTTCATGGAGCCTATTGCTGAATAGATGATCACCACTCCAATCTTCAAGCTTAGAAGCTTGCTCACTAGAACCAAACTTATCGACATACCCAGCAGTAATGTCGTCTAAGGTCTCCATAGAGAAGGCTTGCATGCTAACCTGTTCAGAAGCGATCACCTTGTCCTTCTTCTGTTTCTTCTTCTTTGGTTCAAGGTTTAGGAAGATAGCATTGATATCCCTGGTCAGCAAAGCTCCTTCTTCGGGAGTCAAGTCATTATGAACCATCCTCTTGACAAGCCTCTGAATAGGAGGAGAAGTCTCTAGTAATCCATTCTCTGGAAGCTCTTCTTTGATTTTAGCCATCATAGCTCTGCATCTTATCTTTTCCATCTCTTGCTTGCTCTTCCTGGGCTTGGGGTAAGGTACCTTAGGCTTGTAGGGAACAGATGGTGGAATCACAAGGTAAGGAAGCTCCGGTCTGAATGAGTGTCGATCGACACCGTGTATGGTGTGTCGATCGTCACTTGTATCTGGTGTCGAGCTTGCAGCATTGTTCTCGGTCGATATGGCTTCGTCATGACTCGACGTTTCAGAGATTTCTGAAGGTGTCGATCGATACCCTTGGGTGGTGTCGATCGATGCTAACGTCTGGACTCGAGAAATCTGAGAAATTTGAGTGTCGAGTATCCGCACATGAGTTTTTACTGCCTCAATTCTCCCATTCAGATCATAGGACATCGCGTCAATCTTAGCTGTGAAGTCCTCCTTGAATTGCTGCTGGCATTCCATAATCTTCCTGATCTTAGAGTCCATCTCATTCTGCTCAATTTCCCTGACATCATCTATTTCCCTTATCGAAACAACATTGCAGGTCCTCAGGTGGTGGTTCTCAGTTCGTCTAGGTGAACGTTCATCTGGTGGTACCCAAACTTCGCACATCTTCCTTTGACTTTCAAGAATCCGATCGCAGGTAGACATGATCCTACCCTTTGGTGTGGGTGGGGAAGGAGGATGGTAGAAGCGAGCTTCAGAGTCTCTCGTGAAGCTGAAGTGGCTAGGCGGGGAGTGGGATTGGTAGTAGCCAGCATCATAATCTCTCGTGAAGCTGAAGCTACTCCCACTGGCATTCATGTTTCCTGCTAGTTCCCTGAAACACACAAGAAAAAGCAAAAACAGAATGCGTTAGTAACAAAAGAAAAATAAAAGCTTAGACTAAATTCTAACTTAAATCTAATGGTGAATAAAAGACTCCCCGGCAACGGCGCCAAAATTTGATGTGCTCAAATTTACCCTAGAGCTACTCTCTCAAATTAAGAGATCAATTGCAGTACTTAGGGATCGAATCCACAGGGACTCCAATTCACACAATAGACTATCAGTGTCGAATAAAGCTAAACCAAAAATATTAAATTAAAAGAAACAATAAGAAAGCAAATAAATAAGAAGTGAAATCAATTAGAGAAAAACGTTAAGCTCAGGGAATTCTCAGGTAATTCAGAATTGCAGGACAAAACAATTATCAGGATTGATTAAGAACCATTCTAGAACTCAAATCACAATTGTATAATTAACCAACTGTCGTTGCGAGAATTATCTAAATAAAGAAACAAGGAAACCAAATGTCTTTGCGAATCCTAAGAATTTAAATCAGCATTAATGATCAGGTTTGATAAGTTCACAAAATCCCTAAACCAAATGTCTTTGCGAATAGGAGAAATTGCTCATCTAAGATAATTCAGGCAATCAATTACACTGTCGTGTCAACTAATCAACCTAAGATCAGATTCCAGGTAGCTAAGCTAGAATAAGCATTAAACACAATCCAGATGAAGAAATCTATTGATTCAATCCTAAATAATCTAGCAACCTAACAATTCATGAATTCCTTTAAAAACCCTAAACTTAACAAGAGATCTACTCAAACATAATGAATGAAACAAACATCATGATAAGAATAGATATCATATAAGAATCAAAAGAAGTAAAGGAGTTCTGAATCTTCTCTCTGCAAAGAGATCTGATTCTTCTCTCCAAAATCTCTCAAGAACAATTAGAAAACAAAGCTCTGCCTTCGAAAAGGACTTAGGTCTAAACAATGACCTTAAAAACCTATATATATGTCTAAAAACACGTCCAGGGCTTCATAGTAGACTTCTGGGCCTTTTGGGGCGAAACTGAGCCCGTGCAATTTCTGTGCAGTCTTCGTGCAAAACTCGTGCGAAACTTGTGACGGACCCGTGTCGACCGTGCAAAACTGGTATCGATCGATACTACATTGAAAACTGACTTTCTGCTCCGTTTTTTGCACCAAAACGTCCCATTGTCTCCAAGTAGCCCCCGGAACGCACAAAGACCTGAAAATACCTGAAAATGCTAGAAAAACACCTAAAACATAAAAGAATAAAGACTTATATCATGGTTAAAATCCATAAAAACCATGATATATCACTTGACATCCTGAACTCTTTATTGATGTATTTAAGGCATTTCAGTCGCAAAACATAAGCATCAGTTCGGGGATTTTCAAAAGTTACTCGAGGCTTAAAGTTTCAGGACGGTGACTGTCGGGTGTATGTCCGTAGGAAGACTGTGGGGACGACTGCCCCCTCGATAGCCGGGACGATGTATGTTCCCATGACCAAACCGGCTCGACCCACAGACATCAGGGAGCTTCCCATGATCAACCCGGCTCGACCCACGGACCACAGGGAGCTTCCCACGACCAACCCGGCTCCACCCACGGACCACGGGGACGTTCCCACGACCAAACCAGCTCGACCCACGGACATCGGGGAGCTTCCCAAGGACAACGGGGAGCTTCCCACGACCAACCCGGCTCGACCCACAAACAACAGGGAGC